>CM063510.1:501358-529688 GCA_032207245.1 Pardosa pseudoannulata | reverse complement strand
TTTTTAAATTTTGGCAATATCTCTTTATCTATCTATCTATCTATCAATCAATCTATCTATCTATCTATCTATCTATATATATATATATTCAAGAAATAATAGCAATGAGCATTTAAATGATTTTATAGTAGTACTTATGTAATCAATTACCCTGTTAGTCTTATCAAACACATAACTGGTTGCTTCATTTTTAATTGCTAATATAATAATTATATATTATTTTTCATCATTATTTATTATGTAAATTGTTTTATGCTAAACATTTTCTCTTCCTTTTATAATATAAAAATAAATCATTAAATTAAAAAAAAAAGTTTATTATTTTTTGTAATGCATATATCATTTAAAGGTGTAATCAAATGACAATGTTGCATTGTGAGTCCAATTTCTACACACACACATATTATATATATATATATATATATATATATATATATATATATATATATATATATATATATATATATATATATATATAGAGAGAGAGAGAGAGAGAGAGAGAGAGAGGGGTGTTATCCAAGAAAAATATTGATTTATGGGTTTTGTGACACTGCAGATTATTGCCTAATATTTATGTAATAATAAAAATATTGGATATTTCTGAAAAAGAAAAATATACTCATACTTTCATGCTAAACATGATACCTTGCCAAATATAGTTAGTTAATCCCAATTATTCAATTTTTTGGCTGTTTGGCTTCCTTACACGTTTATTTATTACAGTTGGCAGTTAACTATTAATATCAAATCATTTATGAAATGTAAAAATTGTCTTGTGCAATTAGGTTAAAAGTAAACAAAATTCTTCAAAATTTCCTTCCCAAAAAACCCGGTTTTTTCCCGGGTTTTTTCTACTGCTCACAACTCTACTGGTAGCTCACGATTAATGGTTTAGTAATCAATGGTCAATGCAAACGTAAATGTCGGTTTAAACGATTTTCGGGTTTATGATGTACGATGGACGCGTAGTCAGTTCTATGAAATTCTCATAAGACAGTTATAAGGAAAAATCACGTACATTTACTCGTACATTATTACGGAAAGAGGGTTCTACTTAGTAAGAAATGAGGACTTATACTTTCACCATATAATATAAACAGTTAAACATTCGGAGAAAAATCTACAGGTGAATTTAATACCAATATATGATCAATGTACCAAATCGCAAAAGTAGTTAATTCATGTTAATTATTAATATAAGGATCGAGTCAATGGTAACGATATTAAAGTAGGGCATAGTTCCTAGAAAACGTCATCGGCTATTTTTGGTTTTACCGACCCGGAATTGGAAGTTATGTAATGGAAATCGACACGCAATCTGACTTCTTGAAAGAATCGGGAATGAATGTAAAATATTCTGGAGGGTAAGGACCTTCAAACGATGATGGACTGCGATGTAAAGAAATATGTCTTTTACTAAGTTACGATTTAGCAAAAATCCTAGAAATGAATGGCAAAACAAGTGGTGATTTATTTTTAAAAAATGAACTCATTGAAAATGTAAGTTTCATTTTATATCTCGGGAAAATTTGGGTGAAGAAGGAACATATGGAAATATTCGTAACATAATCATCAAATTTCGTAACTGTTTTAAAAGTTTAAATAAAATCTGGATATTTGCTAATATAAAACTATGTATAAAACTAAAACTTTTATGTCTCTAGCTTATAAAGCTCTTTTATATAGATCAAAAATAGCAGTTAACTGTAGCAATAAAAAAAACCCTAGGTTCTTTTTAAAATAAGTGTTTAAGGATATTTACAAAATTCTTTTTGACCACATACCATAACTGATGAAGAGGTTTCAAAGAAGACCAATTCAAAACGCATAGAACAAGACATTAAAATTAGAGCTTTAATGGAAGATGGCTTTATGGCTTTCACCAACCGTATCAAACAAATGGACTCAAATAAAATACTCAGTGTTGCCCTCAACTTGGCACCCGGGAGCAGTAGTCGACGGCGTGATTGCTCAAGACTAAGACTCGGCCGACGTATGTCACAGGAGACTTCTGCGTCATAATGATGCCAGGGAGGGACATTCATGTCACCATATTTCCATCTCTGGTGAATTCTGAAGTCATTTTGACATAGAAATCGGCTATGACGTATGTCGACCGCAACATGGTAGCAGCCTAACTTAACGACGAATGATGGAAACGGGGAAAAACGAAGTTGGATAGGCAAGTTGGGCGATAGCAAAAAGAGCTGCAGAAGACAGAAAGGGATGATTAACTAAAATAAAGGTTTTACACCGCGTTTACACGAGTCAAGTAGACGATCAAGTTAAGTAACTCCGCGCAAGCGTAGTTTTTCTTAGTTTACTTGACTCACCTACAGCTTGAATGCATGCGTTTACACGTAGTCAAGTTGCGAGTCAAGTAACTTGCCTCTAAACAAGAACTATTGCAGACTATTAACAGAATATTTTCGCAATTTCAAATTTTTATGAAACTATTCTGTGATGATATAAGGAAATTTTATACAGTGTTGAGAGTATCTAATTAATTCTATTTTTTTTAAAATTAATTTGGTATTTATAGAATTTAAAATGCAATTTTCACATACTATTTTAGCTTTATTTGAATACTCACTCTCCTGGTGTAAAATTTATACTTTTTATTACGCAGGTGTTCAATTTAGCAGATGTTCCGTGTGTGGAATGTTTAAGAGAGCATATGGCTGATATCATTAAATTGATTATTTAGAGAGGGTGAATTTTAAGATATTTATCAATGTCAGTGATGCTTTTAGCAGGAAATAATTTTTCCGCAAAAGGGAAAATTAAATAAATAAGATGTAAAAGGAAAATTTTCGGAGAAAGTGTACATATTTTTTAGAATCTTTAGATATTCAAACAAACAAAGTTCGACAAAATAAACAAATAGTAATAATAATAAGCATGCAAAATATGTAATATAAAGCTATGTTTCAATCCATGCTTCCATAAATTGCATACGCACATTAGAATCATTCTAAATTCCCTTTTTTTAAAGCTAAATTTTATGATAATTTATGTAATAATCTCTGCGAATATTTATCAGTGTTTCTGTAATTTTTAATTCTTCCAATTAACAGTTAAAAATAAGTAATATTTCATTTTATATTATTTTATGCATCTGTTCAGCGGATAATGTGTCAGCAAAATTTTAAAAATAAGTACTTTAGTGAAAAAAAATTATTTTTTCTAAAAACGAAGTAAACTTAAAAAAAAAAAAAATGTTTAACGTGGTATATAGATGAAATGTTGAAAATTTCAAGCAACTTGAGATAATAATAAAAAAAGTTTGGTAAGCCGAAAAGCAACAAAAATTCTTACATTTGTAGCTTCTTAAAACTAATGACACCCCTTAACATAATAAAAAAGTATTACATACACTTTTATTGTAAGAATAAACTTTATTTGTGAAAGAGTTATTTTGTTTTGAGTTACCTTAATTATCAGTTGTAGGGTTATCTATAATTTCATCCATTAAGTGGAACAATTTGAAAAGATGGAAAATTTATGTTCCATGCTTTACCTCTAGTTTAAATCCTAATTTTTTTCCATTTTCTAATATCTTTCGCGTACTGAAACAAAAATAAAGTCCACGTACTAAACACAAACAACTGCTATCAATAGCGAAATGATACAGGATTTACACATCAGTGGCGCCCTCTACTTTACTTGATTCATTTGAGTCAAGTTACTTATCCACCTTGAAGAACTACTTGACTTGCCTCACTACTTGACTTGACCAGAACCGTTTACATGAGTCAAGTAGTACTTTCAAGTTAACTTGACTGACCAACTTGAGCGTCTACTTGTCTCGTGTAAACGAGGTGTTACATTAAAATATTTTGGGCATGAAAAGAAGTGATAATAATGGAGTTATGATTTATAAAATGCATGAAATTTATAGATAAATGTTGGCCAGCAACCATCGCAACATATCTCATACACGCTCCGATAATTTTACTCATTAATGTGTGCATCATTTCAGCTGAATATATATTCATGAATATTTTAAATCTAAGTGTATTATGAACGGCACAGAATAAAGTAAATATGAATTTAAACAACTTTGAGCATTATAGTTCCTTTTCATTAGGTATCAGCTATCACTAACACATCAAAGGATGCCATTTATGAAAAAAGAAAAAAAATTCACACACACGATTAGATAAAAGATCTAATTGGTATTACATGTAAACGCAGTACTGTAGAGTGAAGCTTTATTTCTGATAAAGATATTTGGGAGGATTTCAGTCAATGTACCTGCCGAAGAAACTTCACTATTAAATTTAAGAGCGGGGCTGGAAAAAGTATATATTATTGATGCAAAGGACAAAGTTATAAATTATAACAGATAGTTAGAAATTTGTTAAATAGTTTATCGGATTACCATCTGTCTCTGTTGTAAGGAAGAACTTATTCTAAGGAAACATAAAAATTCTACAAGCTGTTTATTATTTGTCCCTAAAAAAGAACGTTAGGGATTAATAGGTTAATGGGCTTTGGGGCTATTAAATTTTCAATTTTTGTACATTAAATAGTTCTGCAGATTTTGATACTGTTGCTTTTCCTAATCTTAAATGGAAGTATATTTATAGCGAATTAAAGTTTTTGCATCTTTTGCTATGTTTGTACAGAGTTTTAATTCTAAATATTGTTTCTTATACTTCGCATTTCATAGTTAAGGCACATACTTCTTAATAGTTTCGTGTAATTTCGTGAACTAATGTACATACATATTGGGACTTATACATCTAACATTATAATTATTTTTATTATATTTTTAACTAAATGCTTCGTTCCAAAGATTCGTTCTGGGTATGCAAAGTTCCCAAATAAAAATTTTTTGTTTATTTCAAAATTTAAATTAGTATTTAGAATATATTAAACCAGCAGTTTAAAAAATAAAGCAACTCAATTTCACAAAATAAATAACACATTTTGTTTTAATTTTCATCATAAACTTGAAAAATTCTACATTTGGCAATTTATCTTCACACTTAGATAAAGGAAAAATAACTAATTTTTTTGCGCAGTTATTTAAAGAGAATTAAAGTACATATAAAAATAAATATATCAATGTCCAGTCTCATTAAATTCGATTAAATATAATCAGAGATTTATTGTATAGTAAATAATCACTAATTTGCTGTAATCGCCATTTCTTGAGACCAATCCTAAGTACATCACAAAAATAGAATGCAAATTACTTTTAATTTTTTAAAAGACTACTTTATTACTAAAATCAACAAGATGGATTTTCATTTAAAAATTTGCGAAATTAGAATTAAAAAAAGAACTATACCAAATAAAAATATCTAAAGTTATGTGGTGATTACGCAATAACAACTAAAGTCGTTGCCTCGTTTTGATTCACCGAAGATTGACGTCATACGCCTCATTTCTGATTAAGACCATTGACATAATGTTCAGTCTTTGTAAATAGTGTCTTGTATGTATTATAGATATTGTATTGTTTTTTTGTATATCATTGTAACATGAATTCACTGATCTGTATTGATATTTGTTTTGAGTAGTAAAGTTTTATAATTATCGTATTTTTATTTGTGGCAACACAGCATCTTTTTAAATATGCAAATATCTGTAATGTATGCATATGTTGTCTGCCTATATAAGAGTCAGTGTGACAGTAGCAAAAAGTTCGGTTGCATCGAAGGTGCTGATGTCTGTTAATGTATGTCTGTTATGTCTGTTTCAGTGTTTTAAACTTCTGTAACGTTGGTTCAGTTATCCACATATCTGATATCCAGAGCTCTACGTCATTTATTATACTATCTAAAATATATGCCTGTGTCTAGATCAACGCCTTTACTTTGGAAGTTGCGGTTCTGTTCGAACGTTCTTTATGACGTCGGAACAGATGCATTATAAACGCCGATCCTGTCAGCCATGGTTTTTTTTTTTTTTTTTTCCCGACCAACAGGAAAACGCGTGTTATGAAAAATCACCAAGTAGAAAAACATGGCGGGGGTACACGTTTTCTGAAAGATCATGGAGAGAAACATGGCATATTTGAAACACAACATTAACAAAACTAAACTTTAAAGGCTAAAAAAGACTGATTAACAATTTAAAGCATTACTAAAATAAAATTAGCATACTAATTATCATTTTTTACATAACTTAAAAAATAAATAACAGATTAGTAATATTTGTGATACATATATCAACAGAATAAACACAATATATAGGATTTTAATAACCACCAACATTTTTAAAAATCTAACATGTGAGGGGTGTTCTCTCCCCCTTGTAATAAAAGAAATGTAAAATAAATTTAATAACAGATGAAAATTGGAAAGGGTAGCTCTACAAACATTCTTCAACACTCCTTAAAATAATTCTTAAAAAAAAAAAAAAAAAAAAAAAAGCAACAACTTGGATTTGGTATACTATTGATCCTACACACTTGGAGTTTAGGAGTTTAGAATGAAGTGCAACACCTACCTCACACCTAAGAATAACCTGATATTTTTTAACAATTTCAAAAATAGTAAGAGCCGAAATAACTACACCTGCCATAGTTAAATTACTAAATCCCAGAATATAAGAACAAAACGAAAATGTTCCACACCAAAGCATCCTGTTTGATTTAGAATATCCTGATACTTTTTAACAATTTCAAAAATAGTAAAAACTGAAATAACGTCACCTGTCATAACTAAACTAACTAAATCCCAGAAAAAAAGAACAAAACAAAAATGTTCCAAACCAAAACATCTTGTTTTATTTAGAATATCCTGATACTTTTTAACAATTTCAAAATTAGTAAGAACCGAAAAAACTTCACCCATCATAATTAAATAAACTAAATCCCAGAAAATGATAAGAACAAGCAAACAAACAAACAAAAAAATACAACCTGACCTAGGCGACTGTAAACGAAAAGAACAGCTAAGATGCAAATTTCTGGAATACTGACGGGTACAGACGTCAGAAATTACGAGCACTAATGGGGTGCAAGAACACATTAGAGCTGTTATACCCCACCACTAAAGTCGTCAATCACACTAACCCACTTATCGCCCCATAAAACCGCCAAATTTGGCGACAAAAAACATGGCGTCTATAATGCATCTGTACCCTGACGTCACTTTGACGTCAGCTTGCGGACATTTTGCAAGCAAAAGATAAATTTGACTTCAAAATGACGTTACAACGAACTTTCGAACCGAACCGCAACGTCCAGAGTAAGTCCCCTAGTTGTTTTATTTAACTGCACTGTGTAAATCCCTTCTGAGCATGGTTTTATAAATGATGTGATCCCTGCAAATGCTTCTTTAAGAATCGTCGAGCCAAAGTAGGGGGTCTCCATAGTTAAATTAATCAAGTAAATCTACTCGAAAAGCACGAAAACTTGTCTTTTAAAGCGTATTTTAAGTACTATCACAAAAATAATTCTTAAAATTTTCTTAAATTAAATATTCTCAAAAGATTTCATTTGTTTTAGCCCCAAAAGAAATATATGAAATAGCGCCAAAATACATTCGCTAAACCCAATGGAGGTTTAAAAAAATTGTCAATTATTATACCTCTGACTTTCGAACACTCCCCTTTTTCTAAAACACTCCTTAGAGTTTACCTTAACAAGTCAAAAGTTCATAAAGATCGTCCATCCATTTTGGAGTGCATGCCGAACACACACATCGATACATATAGAGTTTTACCTACACAATTTCCAATTTTTAATGTTAGAAAATTAGGTTACTATCTTACATTCTCAAATTAAATAATTATGCTATTATTTTTTAATTTCTAACATATTTTCCTTACAAGTAGTCTATGTAAGGGTTTTAAATTATGCATACTGTAAAGATGTAGTAATTACTAGTTTCTTCAGGACCAGACTAAGGTCTGGGTAATAAAAGTTTTAAATAAAATTCTAAAACTACTACTAATTACCGTACTAATTAAAATTTACGTGTAAAGTGTTACCCGTGAACCGCTACGGTATGAGGTATCTTTTAGGAACTAAAAGGACATTTCGGCTACAAACATATTTTACGCCCAGTTGAAATTAATGAACACGGCTGATCTTTGGCTGACTTGAGCCTCTAAATAACAACCCTCCAGTTAAAAGATAAATGCCTTTGCCGACTGAGCCACCGTGGCTCTTATGGCAAATATTAATTTTACTGACATTACACGTCTAGCCTGAACCTAGTTAAATACTTAGATTTAAGATAATATTTGTAGATCAGAATTCATTTTCAATATATGTTAGGTTTGTATTTTTTTTCTTTGTGCACTTTACATATAGATAAGTCATGATATTTTATAGTGCGTTACATATCGTATATAAGTTAGAATTGGCGCCAAAAATTTTTGTTTGCCTATAACCTAAAGTTATTCTGATCGATTCCTACATAAAGTCTGCGTATATTTGACTAAACAAGGTGAGTGAAATACTGTTACAGAGGCTGTTCACACATTTTTTAGACAATGTATATTGTAGTCACAACACTAAAATACATAAAATTCTTGTGTTTGAAATGTTTTATTTGATAGCCCTTATTCTGAACTATCTTGCGACACCGTAATTTCCAGGATAATAATGCCGTTTGAATTGTTAGAAGAGGTATTCTACCCTATACCTTTTGAACAGTTTCCATAGTCCTGTAAGGGTTGTGGGACGACGTTTGGATAATGCAGATTTTAAAAGTCCAAAAGCATAGAAATCCATAGGTGATACATCGGTAGATTTAGTAGGGATATCAGTGAAGGGTATGGCCTAGATACCGGTTTTTCGTTCCATTTCTTTTAGGAAATTTACAGTGGATTTTGATGTGACTGCTAGCTTTGTCTTGTTGGAGTTCCACAGATTGATGGCACTGCGGGTAAAGCGATGGTATTTCATTCAGAAAAATTGGCAATTAAATATGTTCCTGATAGTATTTGGAGTTATTTTTGACATTTTTTCAACTCTCTTTATTTTTAACTTGCCATTATATGAAAAACCAGCAACAATCATGAATCCCTTAAAAAATTTCTTTCGATTTTTTGAATCATGCACTTAAATTTTTTTTCTCCTCTTTTATGATAATAAATGGCTCTTTTTGTTGCAATTATTTAAATACACCCCTGATTCATCTATTGTGACAATTTTTTCTATTTTTCATTGAATAAATGTTTCTCATACAGAATTCTGCAGCATGTCCTGGATTCTGGGATATAATTTAGAGAAAGACGATGCATATTGCATTTTTCGTTTTCTTAAGATTTAAATCAATGTTTATCATTTTGTTTACAGTGGACACCGAACATTTTAATGATTTTGAAACTGTAATTTGACTAGGGGGATTTTCTTTTAAACAACGTACCTTTGAAATAGTCGAAGATGTTCGTGTTTTCCTTGGCTACTTGTTTGGAATTTTTGTCCTACTTGAGGTTCCAATTTGACATCTTTTTCCTTTTTTTTTTGACGATATTAATTATCGACGCTTTAGATATCACAAAACCATGACTCTCCCATCGTTTTTGGATGATGGAATATGAATATTTCTTTTCGGAAAGAGCATAAATATAGCCTTCGAACCACTTCGTTAAAAACGCCATTTTAAACAAAAACAGACCTCTCAAGCCGCAGACGATAATTTTGACTTTTAAAAACATAGTAGAATTGCAGTTATTTAATTTGCAACAAACGATTTTTTTATACCACTAATCGAAATCGTCTAAAAAAAGGTGCGGATAGCCTCTGTATATTAAACCCGTTGATCGGAGAGAGAAATAGAAGTTTGATATTTGCATCACATGATATACCCGCTATAGTTTGGTTTGGAGCGCCACAGGCTACTATTTTGCTACACAAGAGTGAATGAGACCGGGACCTATTGCTAATTTCAATTGGTCGTTTCCAAACGAATACAAAAATCCATGCTATCAGTGGGATTTGAACCCGCATATTCTGGTACTGAGGAGCAGCAGCATACCATCAGGCCACTGTTCGGCTCTTATGCATCATAATTAAGGCGGTTAAAAAATGAAGATAAAAACACATTATTAATCATTATAAACCTTCCTGATGAAAAATATTCTTATCCAAAAAAGAACAATATGAAATTATTTATCGGATATTCTTTGAAAAAATAGCTTATATTTACTTGAGAGGTACGAGGTAAATGAGAAAGCTTTTAAGCCATCAAATATAAAGCATCACATACTCTAATTTTTTTAAATTCACTGTGATTTCTAAACAATCTGAAACAGTTTAAATGTAGGAACACATCTTGGAACAGTTGACTGCTGCTTGTAATTTGTTTTTTGAATCGATATCTAGTCATTATTAGAGTGAAAGAAAATCTATAACCGCATATCAGTAAAAAGAAAATGAGGTCAGCAAGAAGCGGTCGAATATATTTTTGCCGTTCGAAACATTTAGGTGAAGATCTTAATCAGAAATATAAATGGAACAAAACTGAAAAAAAGTTACATTTTTGGATTGTTTTAAATGTTTAATATTTTTTCGCAACCCTGCAATTAAATTGCTATAATATTCGTCTATTCAATACTGCAAAACCTCCATAATTGTTTACGTGGAAAACAAATACATTAATTTAACTTACAATTTTCCTATACCTAATCTCAACATTCAGATTTTATTTATTGACATCTGAATCTAGAGCACAATTTAATCCAAACCTAAAAAAAAAAAAAAAAAAAAAAAAAATCAAAGAAAAATTTTCAATCTGAATCTAATCTTTCTTAGAATATTATCTGACACATATTATCTGTTTAAAATAATATACGTCAGAAGATTATTAACTAAAGGGTTATTCCATGGTGACTAACAAGACCTCTTCAGTTTTATAATATTTTAATAGGTTTGGATGTCATAAAGATCTTTAATATAATTTTTAATTAATTAATAACTGCTTTATTAATCAAAATTCAGGAGTGTGACTAACGAAACTTTCTTTTTTCCATCTCACAAAAAAAGGCTTTATTTGACAAAATTATTCCTCTGAAAGTAACAGTCGGACAAACTTACATCTATGTATTTTTGAACTTTAGAATCCGATAATTAATTTGCAATATGGAGTCGAGGATACTTTCTTTTGAAATAGTATCTAAAACAAAATGTTATTTAAAACTCATTTGATTAACGTAACATACAATTAATAAAGTATACACTCATATGAGGAAATAATATATTAATGATTCAATATTTTTTTTACATTTTTTGTGTATATTGGGATTTTTTAAATATCTTTTATTAATATTTATAATTATTTTTCAATAAAAATTAAGATGTGGGACTAACGTAAATTTTTCACTCTCATATCCTATACATCAAACATTTTCCCTTGAAACTTACAGTCGTACAAACTTACATTTATGCATTTTTGAATTTTAGAATAATTTGGAATAGAAAGTCGAGAAGAGTTTTTTCTCAAATAGTAACTGAAACAAAATATTAATTAAAGTTATGTGGCTATCATAACATGCAGGTAATAAAGAATACACTCATATGAGGAGATAATTTATCAATAATTCAATTGTTTTACATTTTTGCGTATATTGTGTTTTTTTTATATCTTTCATTAATACAATTTTTTTTATCAGTATTAAGGTTGGAACAAAACATTTTTTTCCATCCCATGAAAGGCTACCTTGTTTATGGAAATTATTATTCTGAAACTTAAAATCGTACAAACTTACATTTATGCATTTTTTAACTTTAGAATAATTTGGAATACAAAGTCGAGAAAAGCGTCTTCTCAAACAGTAACTAAAACAAAATATTAATTAAAACTGATGTGGCTAACGTAACATGCAAGTAATAAAGAATACACTCATATGAATAAATAAAGAATACACTCATATGAGGAGATAATTTGTCAATAATTCAATTATTTTACATTTTTGAGTATATTGTGTTTTTTGTATCTTTCATTAATACAATTTTTTTAATCAGTATTAAGGTTGGAACAAAACATTTTTTCCATCTCATGAAGGGCTACCTTGTTTATCAAAATTTTTATTCTGAAACTTAAAGTCGAACAAACTGACATTTGAAGAATCTATGAAGAATTTAGAATCTGATGATTAACTTGGAATGTAAAGTGGAGAACAGTTTCCTATTCAATAGTAACAGGAACCAAATATTGTTTAAATATCAAGTTGTTAGCGAAATGGGCAGGTATACAAATTAAGAATAAACTCATAAGAGGAGATAATTTATAACATTTCTTTTTTACATTTTTAAGTATATTGTGGTTTTTTTTACCTCTTCCATTAATACTTATAAAGAAATGGTAAATTTCCATTCAAATGTGGAGGGTAATGCAAAACAAATTTCTCTTCAGTAATGTGAATACATATAAACCACTTAACGTTGCATGGATTTCTTGTAAAAATTTAATTTTAGTTAGAAAATTTTATTATTTTCTAATCTTGCATTTCTTTGTCATACGATATATCCCAGCCTTTATTAAACATAACACATAAAATTAAAAAATAGTTCTTTGCAATTACAATTTATAACACATTAATTTTTAGAGTCTGAGATTTCCATTTCCATTGAATGACCGTAGTCAGAAAAGCATAAAAAGTGTTACATCTTGATGACTTAGGCTGGGGCAGAGAATTAACACACTATAAAAAAAGTATGTTTTGTTCCATATTAACCAAAGTTGTATGATTTTTTCTGTGTACAAGATTCATTATTGTTCTCGTCGTCGATGACTTAATAACGAATGCTTCCCTGTTTCTCATTGTGTAAGTTGGCTTGTTTGGAACTCAGTTGTTGATAGCTAGTGAAATTTCAATACATATTTTTGTAACATACTCCATATGTTTGTTTTCACCATGTCACCCAACATTTCTTTTTCTGTCAGAGGCAACTGTGGTTGTCACCGGTATGCTTGTTCTTTCAACCCCTTCGCGACCAACGTCTCGTATACGCGACGCAGCGATTTCACTCTTATCAGTCGAGCATCGCCTCCACGCGATGATCTATGGTTGATATTGTAACTTATCCGGTCCCTGTTTTAGGTGACACAATGAAAAATAAGGTGCTTCTGGAATAATGAATTTATTTACACCTCTGCTATATACATCATTTCATAAATATGAAAAAAAAATAACAATTTCCGATCACAGGTATGTGATTAAATACACGTAGGCCTGAGTAGAGACGTGTAATATCTAAGATCAGACTCTGCCGAAATATTGATGATCCGACGGAAACAATGCGGTAGCTCTCGCTGAAGTTCACTGAAGTAATGGTAGAATATCAAAGCACAGTTAGAGTTCCGAAGGGAAATATGCAAGCCATCCTAAAGAGGATTATACCCAAAGCATGGGGTATCGTTTCAATATCAGCAAGAGATATATTCTAAGACGGGATTTCGCTAAATAAAACTCTCCGATGGAGAGAATGGTCGAGGCGACCTCCGAGTTAGCCGATGCTGGCTACTCTTTAAAGAAAAGATCCCAAGGTGGGATTATAGCAAAAAACTCTCCGATAGAGAGACTGGTCAAGGCGACCTCTGAATTAGCTGGTTACTAGCTAACTAACTTCTTCTCTAAAAAACAAATATTCTCTCTTTCTAGGGGAGGGGCCTCACCCACAATTTCATTATTGGATCATCTAGCGATGACCTCACCTTCGACCAACTGGATTGTTCTGGGTAATAATCATCGGCCGCAAACCCAGGGGTTCCTGGAATTCTTAGCGGCTAGATCGCGACAATTCCTTTGACTTTCCGATGGTCATACTTCGGGCTGTCAGTGAAGGTGCCGGGTTGTCTGGTATATTGTTCCGCTACTATAGGTCACAATAGTGTCGACATCGTGGTGCCGGGAAAACAATCCCTTTGTATCAACACAAGCAAAGTCCACCTCTCAAAGCAAAGTTCTTTGATGTCGACACACCACTAAATAACGCAGTTGAAATATTGAGAGACCAGCGTCACGTATACGCACTAGGAGATTTGAACGTTTTGTTTTCAGTTTTAAATTCTAGATTTAATTATTAGACGGCGTAAAGGACAACGGTTTTCCTAACGGTTGACTCGTATAGCCTTTACTTGCTGATCCTCAAAGGGTTAAGTGTGTATGTCACACGAGGTTGCATTAGTATTCTTTTTTTTTTCTCTGTGATCCATTAAATAATCTGTTTTTCTATAATTAGTATACTTAATTATTTAGAATTCTCGTACATCAATCTCTGCAAAGTTAAAATATTAAAATCATTGATAATTTCTTTTTTAATATTTGCATTAAGGAATTTTACGATTGTTAATTCTAAACACTTTTTCAGAACTTTATTTATAAACGGTATTTGCAAGAAAAGTTTCCCTCTTTAGAAGGCTCAAGAATCCGTTCAATTGATTCGAATGAGATAAAATTTGAGCTATAGATACTTGGTATTATTAGTAATTGTACTTGGTACTTGGTATTATTAATAATTGTATTTGGTACTTGGTATTATTAATAATTGTATTTGGTACTTGGTATTATTAATAATTGTATTTGGTACTTGGTATTATTAATAATTGATTTTATATCTATGGTTTTATATCTATTTTGTATATTTGGCAACACCCTTTATTTAACTTATACTTGTGTGCATCTGGCAACTCTGTTGCGTTCTGTCTTACACCATGCTGTATCGCTCATAACTTGTCTTGCCTTAACAAAATCTTTTCTTTTGCTTCTATCCATAGCTTGATTTTATCATTATTAAATAAAACAAATAGCAAAACATCCGCCGATAGGAGGTACTGTAATACATTTACATGCCTTATAAATGCTAAGTAGTTTAAAAACTATCATTAAATGTGCTCATTATGCCTTCTTCATAGTCAACAATGTACTCTAATCGCAGAACCATGTTTTTCATAGCTGACCGGCTGAGTTTACTTGAATATTTTGAACAGGGCGCTGAATGCTAACCATCAAATCTGGAACAAATGTTGACCTTTGATGATAGATATTATCTTCCACAAACTCTCAATCAAAAGCCGCAGTGGGTGATATCTTGCGGAAGACGAGAAAATGTTATTAGAAAATGATGGCTGATCATGCGGGAATCTGTGAAATGCTGTCTTGGCAAATGTTTTGCACCATTATCAATGGGAAGAAGTGCTCGATTCTACTTGAAAATGGTGTCCTGGAGGCATTCACGCTATTGAAGTTGTATGATTACAAAATCTCTCAGCATATCACTTGACCTTTGTTCTGTGACGGAACAGATTTTGATTCCCTTCGCAATTATCTATTAAAAAAAAAGAAAAAAGGTCCATTGACAAAGATAGCAGTAAAATCAAAAGCTATGCACTAAAATATGCAAATAAATACCATATGTGTCATAGCGCAACCAGTCAGCTTACTTTTGTACTTGTTGAAGAACGTAATTGTAATAATGTGATGGTGAAAAAAAAATCAGGTAACAAAGTTGGAGAAACTTTTTCTTTTATTTCAGTCATTTCTACCTCGGGAGGATGGATGTAGTGTTTCGGAAATGCTGCCGCGTTCTAAACAGCTTCCTCAAAGATCTCGAATTTTCCTTCTCCTCGGATATCTACTGTATCTCTACCTTTTAAAATTTATTCGCCAAACAGTTATTTCAGCTAAAAATTCGCCAGCGAAAACTGTGCAATTTACGTTCTCCAACGCGCCGGCGAATTAGCTGAGAGCCAAAACCCAAACCAAGTTACGTCACCCAACGAGTTGGTCAATCCGCTGAGAGCCAAACCGCGAAAAAGCGATAACAGCACATTCCAGTAACCCGTAGAATATATGCCACAACACTGGTGTGGCAACTGTAATGGAAAGAAAAAGTGAATGGAGGGGTAAAATAGAACACATTTCGTTTGAGTTATCTGTAACTCCAATTATTTCGTTTGGACCAATTGATAAAACCCACTGAAGGGTAAAACTTATCTATTTGCTAACCCTGTATATAAATATCCAAATGTATCTAAACCAGTGAATTATGTGAAAACTCTGTGAACATCATGATTTACTTATACGACTATTAAATTATACACATAAAATTTTTTTAAATTAAATAATGCTTCAAGAGAAACATTTTTTGTACTTCCCTTAAGAGTTCAATTTTAGTTCCGTTTCTCAAGAAAACTGTTCTGTTTTTGTACAGTTTAAATTTTGCCTCTTGGAAAAGACTGACAGCGCTTATATAAGTTATCTTGGAATTTTCCGTTATTATAGAACACGGATTGCAATGAAAAATGTAGATACACAACTAAATGTTATAACTGTTCTAAATATAGAGTTTCAAGTTTCAACGACTAATCTTTTAAATTTATATGAGATTCGTCCCTAGAGAAGTCACGATGTAATTGGTCAAAATGGACTCAGGTATTTTCGAATTGAATATTTAAATTGAGATTTCAGAAGCGAAATTTTACGTGGTTACAATATTTCTTTACTCAATATATTTGTCCACAATGCATGCTCTCTAGCCCAGCATAATCGCAGGCGACAGTGAGTTGCGGTAAGGGGAACACATCTGACAGGCCTACGATCATATAGACCAATGTTCCCTAAGCGTCTGTACACGGTCTGCCTTGAAACTGTCGTACCGGTAGCTGGAGAGAGCTGACGAGACAGGTCTGATGCTGTGCTCCGTCTGTTTCTTTTGGCAGTAACTGCCAAATACCGGTCATCATTCGGCGTAGTAACTCGGGGGCGACCTGTGCTGTAACATCTACTCACATTACCATCATGTTTGAATCGTTGCCAAAGCCTGGAGATGACACTCTGGAAGATTCCAAGTTCCTCGGATACTTCCAGCTGGGTACGTCCACATTCCAGTCGTCCGATAATTCTACCACGTAGAAAATCATCCAAATGCTTCCTTTGTGCCATAACGATACGGTTATTGCACTGAAAGGCTTTTAAAGCGCTTGTGAACAATTTTACTTCTTTGCTACCATTCCTTATATACCCCTTTCATACACCCTTGTCATTGTGACGTACTATCCGTGCCATCTGGTGTTTTCCTGCAATTTGCATATTCTTCTTCAAGATGTGTGTGTAATTCTACAGGTGAAATTTTTATTTTAGAGCTCAATTTCTGTGTGATTCTGAGTTATCCTTAATTTATGGATGAGTGTATATATATATATATATATATATATATATATATATATATATATATAAATATATATATATATATATATATATATATATATATATATATATATATATATATATATATATATATATATATATATATATATATATATATATATAATCGAAAACTTATCCATATCTCCAAAAAGTTTTTTTTAACTGCAAAAACTCTTGATTCTACACCATTGGCTTCCATATATCACAGATGTATGAGACGTAAATAATTATAAAAAGATAAGGTAAAGTACTCCAAAAAGTAAAGTTAAAAAAAAAAAAGATGTTTAATAGGTGGTTTTGCTACGAAACCACTGTCCGTTGAAGGGTTAATACGTATAACAAACCTAGCTGTTCCTCAGCTTTACCCTGCTCTCATACCCAGCGGACTCCATTGGCCATTTACCTTGATTCCTATTGGCTCCTGAAAATGACTCTATCGATCTATGCATTAGACTACTATCGTGGACTAGCATATGACGGGATCAGTAAAATTTTTAATTTTCCAGAATTGTATATCCAGAATATATAATTATTTCCAGAATTGTATAATTGAATCTCTATAAGGCAGATAAAAAATGGTTTGTTTTTTGGCTGCAATTTATCCGGTACCAGCTGAATAATTTGTTTATCTTCATAATTCTCTAAAGTCTTTCGATACTGTGAATACAATTTGGAATCACTTTGAATTCATTTAGAAGGATAATTCAAAGTTTTCTTAGCTACGTCGAAATTATCGTTAAGTTCTTCCCAATTTTTTATCGGTAATTAATGCAATTAAATGGATGAAAATATCATTTCCACTATACCCTGGAGGTAGATAGAATTTGTTGTTAATACATGTGATAAAGTTTTCATTGTAACAAAAAATAATCGATGATTAAATTTAAAATTATCACAAATTTATTATTTATGGCAAATATAAAAGAAAATTATTTACGTCATATCTAAGTTCAGTGATAAAACGTATGAAAATAATGCAGACGATATTTAAATAATTTAAAATAAGAAATGATTAAATGATAGGAATGACGTCATAATCAGATGGTTAGAGAATGACATCATAATGCTAAAAAAAATGTTATTTTTACCTATTTATTATGTGATAAATTGATAAATTTAATCTCTTACTCTTAACTGGAGAAAATAGGCCTTGAAATAGTAGCATTAACCCTCTGACTGCTCAATTTGTAGTCCAAAACCGATTCAAAAATTGTGCATTTTTTTTTTGTATATTTTAAACTTATATATATTGAAGAATTGGAATATGCACTTTTTCTTTCTAGAAAATGGTTTTTATACAGATTTTTATCGAAAAATTAATTTTAGATGTTATCAGAAGAAAGTTTTTTTAAAAATAAATTTCAGTTAATTTCTATTTATTACATAATGTAATTATAATATATAATTAATATTATAATTGCATTATGTAATAAATGCATAATATAAATATATAGTTAATTTTATAAATATATTATTATAAATATAATATATAATATTATATAATATTATTATATTATCTAATATAATTATATTTCTATTCATATAATTTTATTTATTGCATAATTAAACTTCTAATACTGTATATAATTCATTTCACTGTTTAAACTGTGAAAAAGTGGGATGCTCTCCTAAAAAAAGGAAGAAAAGCAAATGCCCGCTGAAATTGCGAGATAAGCAAAATTTGCTACGAGGGTTAAATGCTAGAAAAGGGGGAAGGGGTGGATTTCGAATTTGCTAACCTTAACTCATCAAGAATCCTATATGGATGCCTCTATCCCTTCGAGGTACAACCGCTTCATAAATTCGAGGACAGATAGACTGACAGATAACTATTATTCTATAGGAGATGCTCTCAACCATTCGAAATCTGCTCTAAGATGTAGGTTCCTGTCTCATTACCTAACGTATAAAAAAGTGTAGATTGTCGATCTCCATAACTAAACCTACTTATCTAAAATTAAAAGTTTGTTGAGTAGCTTTAGACATATCTAGTTTGTTTTAAAATTTAAAAACAACCTTCTAAAACTCAAAATATAAGTTGAAAAATGTATATCGCATTTCAAAAGCTATAAAAATTATTTTAAGAAAAAGAGGACATTCATTGACAGTTAGTAACATACATCTTTTACTTATCTCTAATAAGAGCGTTTCAGTAAGTTAAAATAGTCAATTGTTGGCAATGAGGAAATTATGTAGAACTTTTAAGGTCGTCATTTAAATGTCCATTAAAATCTTCGAGTAATACCCATCTGTCACACCATTGGTCGTTTTGCACTTTCTCTTTTTGAAAGCTGCGCAATTCAGCTACTGTGGAAGAATATAAAGTGGCCTGACTAACAATGACCTCTACGTCGCCAACGATTGTTCTAGTTACTATGGTTACACAAACAAACCAATAAGTCAGAAACATGCTAGTTCCGCTATGGTGGCGGTCTCGCTTCAAATGGCTTATGGAAAACTACTCCCTTTGCTCATATTTTTATGCCTAGGATTATCTGAAAGCAAGATAATACAAGGAACATTGAGAACAAGACAGGTTAGTTCCATTAGTTTCGCTACTTTGGTTTAGTATTTTCTAGTACAACACCTTCTTCAGCATTTAGGAATTGATATGTGTACTAACTCTTGTTGCTTGTGTATCGTCTAAAACCCAATACGTATCAGGATAAACTAATGTTAGGGAAGCAGGTTATTTAGTTAGTGATAAGACGATAAATTTTGATAGAAAAGTATATGCAGACCTAAGGTATCTCAAGCATTTTAAACGTATAAAAATTATAACAAATTATTTTTCTGCAATTGATTATAAACATATTAAAAGAAACCTCACTGGAAATTCCTTGTAAAACGCAAGTTATAGACCAAGTTATAGACCAAGACATGATTGTAACTTTACCTTTCTTTAAATCAAAATTATAATTTTCGCCATTATCTTTAAGACGAAATAAAATCTAACGAATAAATCCATCTGAAATTTTTTATGTGTGAAAATATATTTGTTATTCATAGAATGAATGAATATTGTTAAAATTGCAATAACTATTAAAATCGTGATTAATAATTATTAATAATTAAAATTAAAATTAAATTAATCATTAAAACTCTGATAAATAATTATTAATATTTAAATCAAAATTTAATTTAATTATTAAAATTACAATAGAATAAATCAATAAGGATGTTCTAATAGACTCAATATTTTTCAAAAATAGTAAGTCTTATTTTATCATAGACCGAGTTACATTTTATAGTACATATGTGTCATAATTTTAAATTTAAGGTTGTTTTAGTTACGAAAATTATAGTTCTCTCCACTATGCGAAAGATTAAATTATCATAGATGGAGTTACATTTTATAGTACATATGTGGCATAATTTTAAATTTAAGGTTGTTTTAGTTACGAAAATTATTGTTCTCTTCATTATGCGAAAGATTAAATTATCATAGATAGAGTTACATTTTACAGTACATATGTGGCATAATTTTAAATTTAAGGTTGTTTTAGTTACGAAAATTATAGTTCTCTCCACTATGCGAAAGATTAAATTATCATAGATAGAGTTACATTTTATAGTACATATGTGGCATAATTTTAAATTTAAGGTTGTTTTAGTTACGAAAATTATAGTTCTTTCCACTATGCGAAAGATTAAATTATCATAGATAGAGTTACATTTTATAGTACATATGTGGCATAATTTTAAATTTAAGGTTGTTTTAGTTACGAAAATTATAGTTCTCTCGACTATGCGAAAGATTAAATTATCATAGATAGAGTTACATTTTATAGTACATATGTGGCATAATTTTAATTTTAAGTTTGTTTTAGTTATGAAAATTATAGTTCTCTTTCACTATGTGAAAGATTAAATTATCATAGATAGAGTTACATTTTGTAGTACATATGTGGCATAATTTTAAATTTAAGGTTGTTTTAGTTATGAAAATTATAGTTTTCTCCATTATGCGAAAGATTAAAAAAAATCGAGTAAAATTATTTGAAATTTTCCATGTATGAATATATGTATATTTGTTATCTATACAATGAATCCTTATAATGAAAGCATTCTAATATTTTCAATATTTTTTAAAAGATTAGTAACTTTTAGTATAATTTTAATAATCAAATAAAAAGTTTAATTAATTATTAAAATTACTATTAATAATTATTAGTAATCAAATTAAAATTTTCCATTTTTCCTGTTTCAAATTTTCTGTGTAAGAATATATACTTGTTGTTCATAGAATTAATCAATATAATTAAAATATTTTAGCATAAAGAAAGAACTTTTAATTAAATTTTGTTAACCTAGTAACGGATTATATTACAGATGTCCTATGTCATAATTTTAACTTCATTTGTTTATTTTATCAAAATTATAATTTTCATCATTGTTCGTAATATTAAATGAAATCTAAGAAATAATTCTGTTTTAAATGTTCCATTTATGAATATATGTTATCTAAATAATGAATAAATATGGTGAAAATATTCTAATATTTTCAATACTTAAGAAAATAAATAGCTTTTAATTTAATTCTAACAATTAAATTAAAAGTTATTTATTATATTTTGAATTTTGAATTTTTTATAAATAATAAATGCTGTCACATTTTCTATCTAGCCAATTCATTCTATAGTCCCCAAATTTCTGATTATTTTTAAGCAAAAGTAGTATTTATATGCTAATTAAAATTTCAGTTACTTTACTAAAAAACAAATATTACACAAAAAGCTCTAATTTTTTTTATTAAATGTATTATATATTTTTACTTAAGTATATTTTATAAATACACTTAAAACTTTTAAGAATTCTACTTGCATTTAGAAAAGACTTCTTATAAACATATGTATTGTGCATACGGGTAGAGAAGAACACACAGGTATACATTTATCTATAACTTTTCATAACCTGTTTTTCTGTAAAATCTTAAATTTAAAATATTCTAAACAATTAAAGTAATTAGTTTTACATCATTGAAAAGCGTTTAATTTGTACGTATCTATTGCTATATAATTTAACATGTAATATATGGTATGATTTTTTAAAAGTTTGTAAATTGAAAGTTTAGTAATTAAAGAACACACAGGTATACATTTATCTATAACTTTTCATATCCTGTTTGTCTGTAAAATCTGAAATTAAAAATATTCTAAACAATTAAAAATAATCTGTTTTACATTATTGAAAAGCGTTAAATGTGTTCGTATCTAATGCTATATAATTTAACATGTAATATATGGTATGATTTTTAAAAGTTTGTAAATTGAAAGTTTAGTAATTAAAGAACACACAGTTGTACATTTATCTATAACTTTTCATATCCTGTTTGTCTGTAAAATCTGAAATTTAAAAGATTCTAAACAATTAAAAATAATTTGTTTTACATTATTGAAAAGAATTAAATTTGTTCGTATCTATTGTTATATAATTTAACATGTAATATATGGTATGATTTTTAAAAGTTTGTAAATTGAAAGTTCAGTAATTAAACTGTTTACTCTTGTACAAATCACTAATGTAATGCAGAAAAATTCTGTGACGTATAAATAGTAAGTATACAGATTTTTACAATATCTTTGATAAAATAATGTTTATGGTAATATCTTTTATAAAATTACAACATCCTTTTTTTCTCCGTTGGTATAAGGTATTTAATGATTTTGTTTCAATATTCCCCTTTCAGGTTTAAAGTAAATTTAAAATACGCTACTACATTCAGGGTAGAAATATATAAAATTAAAAGGGTCTTAGGCCTTAAGAGATGCGTAAACTTTTACACCATAATATAAGAAGTATGCAAATTTACAGGTTTAAAAAACAAATAACTTATAAAATCAGTAAGGGTAATAGCTGTGTACTTATTTTTATTATACTCTTTGAGAAATTTTGTATTCAATGAACTATCTACAATCAATTCATTTCACTCAACTAAAACATGTTAAGGCTAAGATTGTAATTAAAAACTTATTATGATTTAGAGAAATTATGTATTTCGATTAAAATTTTAATCTTCTTTAATTACCCTTTCAATGGCGAATGATGGCCGAATGGGTAGACTGCAACTTTTTGGTATCGGAGTTCGTAGGAATCGGCTTTAAGCAGTAGGTCCCGCTCTTATTAATCCTCTTGTATCAAAACGGTAGACCGTAGCGCTTCAAACCAAACCAATTATCTTTTTAAGAATGGGGCTTCCATTTATTCAAATATAAGCCCCATTAAAAAACGAGCAGTTGCTGGAGCTGCAGTAGCTCATTTGGCAAAGGCATCGATCTCGACTGCATTTAATGGTTCAAGACGACCAAAGATACACCGTGTTCATTAATGGCAGCAAGGAAATGTAAAATAGGTTCATGGTTGCAACGTCCTCTAAGTTCCTAAACGATACATCTGGGAATGGCAGGCCAAGCCTTAAGGTCTGCTACTTGGTCCATGCTTCTAAATTACGAGGACCCACTTTGTTTGTGTTATTTTAGGGCAGGGATGGACAAACTACGGCCCGTCGGAAGGTTTTATCCGGCCCACGGATAGAATTTTAAGTTGCCCGTCCGAGGCAAATTAAAAGAAATATATATTTATACATCACATATCCATCCCCCTTTCCACTTTGTTTAAATATTATATCCCAAATTTATTATCTCGAGCCCAGAAGATTAGTGGTATATTTGCTTCTTTATATCTGAACAAGTGTTTTCAACTTTGAGCCTTAGAAAGAATAATTTCAGAAGTAGACTGACAGATGAGCATTTAGTCTCGTTCCTTAAAATCAGTACATCTCACTTCGAACCTCAGCATAAGGAACTTTCATTCATCTCATTAACATATTTAAACTGTAATACTTGTATATTATTTTTATAATTTTAGAATATTTTATCTTGGCCCGCCAAACTTATTTTCTTTCGATTTTTTGTCCGCGACTGAAAAAGTTTGCCTATCCCTGTTTTAGGGAATAATGTTGGCTGCCTATAGGGTGCTCCCTTACTGAAATAGAGATTTTATTAAGGGTTTCCTTTAATAAAATGAGGATTTTATTAAGGGTTTCCTTTAATAAAATGAGGATTTTATTAAGGGATAAATATTTCAGACTTGGTAGGGGCGAATCCTATAAGCAAGTGCTCCCCGTATTTGAAATAATAATAATTAATAAAAATAATATTCAATAGAAAAAATTCTTATGTAGAATGCAAATAAGTTGTTTCCATTAGAACTATAAGGAAGAATAATAAGAAAGGGTTAAAAATATCCCTTGATGCAATTGCTTTATTATCAATTATTGATATTTTCTTAAGAAATATATTAGTTACTAAAAAATCTATCTGCAAAATATGCTTTATAAATATAAATATTATATAACTATAAATATTATATAGTATAGTATAAAAGGAAATAAGAAGCATTAAATGGTTTACCTTTTAATGGTATAGAATCCAGTTGTCGGTTGTTAGCATATTTCTCACCAAAAAAGAAGTTAAAATCAAACTAACTTAAACTAATAATCTGAAGAAATCTGTTTTCTTAACTTATTCTCAATTTAAAAGTATTTTAATATACCATTTCTGGTTAAAAATGGTTTTACAAAGGGTTTAATTTCGCCCTTGATGCAATTAATTTTTTTTTTATCAAATACTAGCAATTGTACCCGTGCTTCGCTACGGTACACTTAATACATTATTTTTAAAGAAAGATTTTTTTTTGTGCATAAGTCTCTAAATTCC
This sequence comes from Pardosa pseudoannulata, assembly GCA_032207245.1. NCBI lineage: Eukaryota > Metazoa > Arthropoda > Arachnida > Araneae > Lycosidae > Pardosa > Pardosa pseudoannulata. The sequence continues at coordinate 504,852 of CM063510.1, read as the reverse complement.
TCACAGTACAGTTCAAGTCACTGGCATATTTATATATTTCTATTATAAACGTATTATGATAATATTCAGTTTTTATACTACTGTATTACTACTGTACGTTGATTAGCAACTCCAATAGATCTTGACATATTAAGTGGTTGAATAGGAACTAGAGGTTTGACAACAACAATTCTAATTTTGTTGGTATTAATAAATGTTATCCAAAATAAAGGAAATTTATGACAAACCACATGGTTTTGTATGAAGCAGAAACACATATTCATATTGACAACTAAATAAAATGATAGGTATTTATTTGCCTATGAGAGTCACTGAAATTTGTACTTTTTGTTGTTAGAATATTGTTGATAAACATTTCATTGTAACTTAAAAATGAACCAAGAATTAAATTTAAAATTAGTTCTGATATAAAAATGCTATAATTTGCGTCACATAGAAATGAAAGTGAATCACTTTATATCTCAATTTCCATGTCAAATCGAATGGATACTACGCAGACGATGTTTAAATACTATAAAATAAGAAATGAATAAATGAAATATTTAAAGGAATGACGTCATAATGATAGAAAACACAGCCATCTATATAGAAGGCCTGCTCGCTTAAAAACATGGCGGCGGCCGAAGGCGGTTTCCCTCCTATAATCCTCAAGTAAATTGTGTTATGCCTTTTAGTACTTATCAAAATATTTTTTCAAAAAATAAACTAAGGATATTCAATTATTTCATTAACTTGAATATTTATTAGTAGAAAATTATTTTGCTATAGATTTTATTTGTGTGTCAATTTATATTTAAATTTTAGTTACCAAAATAACTTCATACACTACACGAGAACAGATACGATACATAGATAAAATTTTAAGCAAAGAAATTACATTTGCAAAAAATTACACAACTGGCATCTTTTTTTTCTTTTTACTTACCTTTTATTAAATGGTCCCATGGAAATAAAATGTCTTAATCTTATTCATAAAATATGATACTTTACGGATCACATTAAAGTTAAAATAAATAAAATCCTTAAGGATTATATTAAAGGTAATGTTAAAAAACACTGCCTTAGTATAAAATCATAGAACAATTTATCATTGACAAATTTCACAAACTCATGCAAAAATATTATGCTGAGGCAAAATTTTTACAGTTTTATTTACGTATAATATCTGATTCTGATTTGTACTACATAAACAATGAAACATAATTCAATAGTATACAGAAAAAAAAGTAAAAATGTTGTTACAAGAAATATTTAAGAATTTTTTTTATTTTTCTCTTATTGGACTTTTCCTTAACTTCTTCAATATATTTTTCAGTCACTTTTTTTAGAGTAGTTATTCAGAAATATTTTATAAGTAGTTAAAATTATATTTTTGGAGTGAAGTAAACAATCATGCAAACATAATTTAGAAGACCTATTTATATCATCTATTACATTTTTAAGATATGGTTAAGTGACTGTTATTAATAAATTGAGTTGATTATCATTTGCTATAAAATTACTGTTATATTTTAATAAAACATTTGTAAATATCTGAATACATAAATGTAACTTTAAGTATAAATACAGTTTTTTTAAGTTCCTCTACCTAAAGCATCTATTAATTAAAATTTATTCATATAATTTTAACAGCTTGCAAATTTTATTTAGATGGGTTTTTTCTACTTTTGGCTGTTAGACATAGCTATTCCAAAACTTTAAGCATGTTTTTTTAATCACTTTTCTACAGGTTATATGAGAACTTACCTGTTCTAAAATAGTACAGCATTGAATAAAGGTTATATTTTTATAATAAAAATGTGTAAAAACATTGCTTCTGTCGATTACTTTAGATTAATTTTTTTTCTTACATTTATAAATTTTCTTTTGGTAGTTTAATTTTTATTACATATATGTCTTCTTTACGCTTCGACATTCAAAATTTTAAATTGTAGAAAGTTAATATGAAAATCTGGAAAAAGAGCTCAGGACGTAATAAATATGAAGTTGATAAATCAGAAACAAGTTAAAGTGCAGATAACATTGATTCTACATAGAAATTTCCCAGTTGCTATTGTAGTATGGGAAAGAAGTTGTACATCAACTTTTATTAATAAAGCAGCTTAAAAACACATTATAAATCAATGAAGTAAGGATACATTAATCTTTTATTGTGATAATAATAAATAGTTTTCCTTTAGGATAAAACAGAAATTGTAAATTGTGAGTTATCAACAATAGCCAAGTTGCAATACACAGTAAAAACGAAACTTTAACATAACTTAGAATACATTTAACTTACAGATATTAAATGTTGTATTATATAAACTCCTTAATGAGATCTAACAATAAAATGAAACTTATTTTTAAAACGACAGTTATAATATACACTATGATACAAAGCACATACTAATAACAAAACATTTGAACCATTCTAAAGTGTCGAACTTAAGAATTACCATCATTTGTATGATATACTTAATTAGAAAACAGCTCATAAAATAATAGAAGAAACAGTAGCAAAATTGCTACTTACCTTACATATAAAGGCAAGCATTATTTTATTTCCATAAATTTCTTTCTTTGTTTTTTTCAAAAGAAGTAATAGGCAAGCAATCAACAAGCATCAACAGAATTTAATAGAATGCCGCCTTTTAGAGATCACGTGACCGGTTTTCGGAAAATCAGCGCGCAGGCCTTGTGTTTAGATGGCTGTGTAGAAAAATATCGTTTTCACCTATGTATTATGTAATAAATTAAAAATTTTAATCTTCTGCTTTTAACCGAGGAAAACTGCGTTTAAAACAATTACTTGGGATGACGTCACATTGCTAGAAATATTGCTTCTTTCACTTAGTTATGATGCGATAAATTAAAAAATTAAACATTTGCTTTTAACCGGGGAAAATAATGCTTGGAATAATGACATGAAATGCTCGAAAAAGGGGGATGAAATGGATTTCGAACGTTAAAAATTTACAAAAACCTTCCCAGGGATATCCCAGGACCTAAACATTTCCCAAATTTTCACACCGATTGAATGCATGGTTTTTTAGTCTATCGAGTACATACAGACACAAATTCATTTTTATATATATAGATTGATATTTTTAAAAGAAATATATCAGTTACAAAAATCATTGGATACTTGGGTCGGAACAAACCATGATATGATTTTAAAATTGCATCAAATTCTAAATCTCTTTATTAATTCTAAACCAAATTTCGGGAACATTTAATATAGTTTGTAGGGTTTACATTTCATGCTCTAGTTAATATATTTGATATATATAAATATTTCCCTGTCAATTGAATTATATATTAACTAGATACGAATCATATATTAACTAGGACATATTTCCTAAAATATAACAGGCATTAATATGTAGTGTATCTGACAATAAAATGTTACTTTTTAGTATAGTAATTTAAAGAAGAATACATTTTATTTCTTCTTCAGATTTCTCTAGATTCTTCTTTAGTTTAGTTCTTTAAGTTATATTTTCACTGTTTCT
>CM063510.1:481358-498858 GCA_032207245.1 Pardosa pseudoannulata | reverse complement strand
AGATGTAATTTTTTGTCTATTCAACATGCTTCCCAGCTGTCGCCGTCAAATGGTTCTTCGTTTTTCCTGATCTCGCACTTAAATTCGCTGAGTAAGTGGGAACATTCTTTTGGTTTTCACTCTTGGGTACAAATCTATTAGAGCAGAGAGATGTTTGTGTCTTTCTCTTGTATGTCGTTGAGTAGTAAAGATGTCCATTTTACCAGCTCTGAAATAAAGTTTTAATTAGACTTGTGCCTTTCTCTTCAATGTGGCCAGACTGCATCATTCGTTATTACTGCTAGCTGATTATCTTTCTCCTAGTCCAGCAGTTTTATAATTATTGGATTACATATATATATATATATATATATATATATATATATATATATATATATATATATATATATATATATAACATCGATCACTCGACGATGTTTTACTTCTATATTCCAGACGCTATCCAAGAGGCAAAAGATAATACATATTTTTAAACAGCATAGCCGTTTTATTTAAGAAGCTGGTCAGAATAAACGTTTACACCATAGACTGAGGTGCAAGAAGAAAGAGTGAGATTTCTCACGACGGTCCAATATATAGACCTCAAAATTCATGGTGATACACATTCATTTATCAGTATTGAAAGTGTGAATTCCACAGGCGACTATATGACTCATGAGCCTGTTCACGCTTTATTTACATTATGATAAATCTTATCTCCTGAAAGAAAAATGAGTTTTGGATTTAATAATTGATATCGGTTTATTTCTGCATTATATACACATACACATATATGTATGTATATATACATACATACATACATACATATATATATATATATATATATATATATATATATATATATATATATATATATATATATATATATATATATATATACATTTATATACATATATATATACATATACATATATATACATATATATATATACATATATATACATATACATATATATATATATACATATATATATATATATATACATATATATACATACATATATATACATTATACATGCCGAACGATGGCCGATTGGTTAGGGTGCTGGCCTTCGGTACCGGAGTTCGTGGGTTCGAATCCCACTGTGGCATGGATCTTCGTAGCCGTTCGGAATCGGCTTTAAGCTGTAGGTCCCGGTCTCATTAGCCCTCGTGTTGCAAAAAGGTAGACCGTAGCACTCCAAACCAAACCAAACCAAACCATATATATACATATATATATACACATATATAAATATATATAAATATATATATATATATATATATATATATATATATATATATATATATATATATATATATATATATGTGTGTGTGTGTGTGTGTGTGTGTGTGTGTGTGTGAGGATTTAAAATGTAGATTAATTTTAAGAGATTTTAATTAGGGATTCTTTTACTGAGAGTGACGCTTCGTGAGGAGTTATCCACATAAATACGGCTCACGTGCAGTGATATGAGCAGAGAGCAGTATGCACAGTCCACGGACAGAGCTTGTGGCTACCCGAGGTAGCTAAGCCTGCCTTTGTTAGATGTTGGGCGCCAATGTGCGACGCCATTGAACTTATTGACAAGTAGTATGGTTTGAGATTTAAATAAAGATAGGAAGATGATGTTATGACTCAAGTGTCGTTTACTGGAATGTGTCATATATATATATATATATATATATATATATATATATATATATATATATATATATATATATATATATATATATATATATATATATATATATATATATATATATATATATATATATATATATGTCAGGTTTAAAAATGGGGGTTAAGAATTAAGCGAGTTATAATTACAATAGGTAGAACTCATTACCGATAACGTAATAGGAGAAAGACACACCCTCGAGAGGAACCATACAGAGTAAAGAAGCTGACGCGAAAGTAGACATAGGAATTTGATTAGGTAGCAATTCCAAAAGCGAGAGCTCTGAGCTTGAAGTGGGGCTGATAACATCCATAGCAAAATATGAGAACAAAGGATATCTAAATGGCTTAGCCATGGACAGAAGGATTATAATAAAGACATTTTTATATATGAAATCAAATGTGTCTTCCATAACTTAACCACTCGTCCATGTCAGATACACATACACACACACATGAATGAGAGGGCAAATTGCTTGGAAGTTATAAGCAAACCAGTCTTGAGTCCAGATGTGTAGAGATTTCAATTTAATGTCCAGCGTTGTGTGCAACTTACAGAAAAGGCTCCAGGATACCGAATCCATCGAGAGAAAGCCTGGGCGACGACGTCCACGACGGTCAGAGAAGATCGCCATTTGTCCATTATAGTGAGGCAGGGGTGCTATAGATTCTCAGAACTCTCGGGACTTTGCATGCAGTTACAGGAAACCGAGTTTCAAAGGTGATTGTTTCCAGAAGACTTCACGAGAGAGGATTGTTTGCAAGAAGACCTGCTATTTACGTCCCGCTCACTTTTACAAACAGAAGAGTCCATTTCACAAAGTGCAGAGAGAGCACGGAGATTGTAGTATGGATCAATGGACGACCGATGTTCACTGATGAGTCCCAGTTCAGCCTAATCCCCGATTATTTCCGTACGTTTATATGAAGAGAACTAGGGACCCAATGTCCGCGAAATGGAGTATTATGGAGGTTTTTATGGTTTGGGCAGGCATCATGTTGGATAGCTGCACATTCCTCCATGTCTTGGAAAGAGGCACTGAGACAACTGTGAGGCTTAGGGATGAGGTAAGTCTTGAAGCCCTATGTTTGGCTTTTCAGGGTGCAGTTGGCCCTGTGTTCATTTTGTTGCATGATAACGCGCAGAACAATTTAAAAAAATTATCTTGGCGTATTCAATTTCTATGAAAATGTTTTGTGTTTCAATCGAAATTTTTGTTTTTGTAGATTTTAGTATCCTATACACTTTATCAAACATTATTTATGCTCCCATTGAGATCATAGTTAAAAGTTGAATATTTAAAAAAAAATTGAGTTTTCGAATTCCTTGTTTCATTAAAGAGAAATTCAAGAATAGTTTCAATTTTTTAATTGGCTCTAACGTTTTAAATATATTTAGAATGTTTGAAGCTATAGATTGGTCAAATTTGATGTAAATGGGGCTGATAGGAGAAAAAAAAACAATCACATACAAAAATTGTTACATGCATTTTAACTGGCGAAATTTTTTTTACAAACTATATACAAACACGGCAAAAATTGTTTTAAGTCGTACTACTTGTTAAAGAATAAAATGATTACACTCATGCAGATTGGAATCATTAGCTTCTAAGGCATCATGCAAGTCAGTTGGTGGAATCGGTGGAATAATTAAAATATCGCCAATGAATATTTTTTTTCTATCGCTTGCTCTTTCGCATATGATGCCACATTAGTCCAACGTAACTTGAATGTCAATAATAGAAGTAATTTTTATTGGTCAAAACCATGGAGTTCGCTGTGTACCTCTGATTCATTACTCTACAAATCTATTCAATTTATCTCTTGGAAATTTGGAACAGTGTCAGGAATTAGATTATCGGACAGTAATAAAGAAGCAATTTACTTGTCGGCCAGAGAAAAAAAAAATACATGAATCATAGTTCTTATAAAACTTCATAAATTAGTAGAATTTTTTGGATTATTTTCAGCTATTTTCGATGAAATTGCGCCTAGAGTAGTTGTTCTGGGTAGTGATATAAAAGTACATTAGTTTTTTAATAGTAGACAATAGAAATACTCTATCTTTCATATTTTGTTTTACTGATCCTAAAGTCCGTAAAAAAGTTTAACATCGCGTGAATTTCTTTATACGCCTATTAAATAACTATCATATAGTCCGTCATATGATAGGATCAGTAAAATTTTGCTAATCCTAACTCATCAAGAATCCAATATGGATGCCTCTATACATTCCAGGTCTTTTGACCACCGCAGAATGTAATTGGTTCAAAGATGTGTATTATGGGAAAATCTTCCGAAGTTCAACAGCCCTACTCGGAAATCGATGTCAAATAGCGAGGGTAAAGTTAAATCCCACACAGCGAGCGAACTAGATCAGTGATACAGCAATCATCAATGGGGCTGTTTGAATACCCTCGAAAGTTCCAAACCGTGTGGTTATGTATAAAAAACAAACACACAAACGAACAAACTTCTTAATTTTCAAAGATATATAACTTAAACGTTAGATATTTATTAGTCCATGAAATAGACTCTTAGACCTTTATGAAAAGAATTTGTTGTTAATACCGGTGATAAAATTTTCATTGCAACAAAAAATAATCGATGATTAAATTTAAAATTATCACATATGTACCTAATCTATTATTTAAGCCAAATATAAAAGAAAATTATTTTCTTAATATCTAAGTTCAGTGATAAAACGTATGAAAATAATTCAGACGATATTTAAATAATTTAAAATAAGAAATGATTAAATGAGATGGTTAAAGGAATGACGTCACAATGCTAGAAAAAAATGTTATATTTACCTATTTAATATGTGATAAATTGATAAATTTAATCGCTCACTCCTAAAAGGGGAAAATGGGGCTTGAAATAATGACATTAAATGCTCAAAAAGGGGGGATTTCAAACGTTTTAAAGACGACAGTATTTTTGGCTGTGATATGAAGGATATTCATACCAACTTATTTTAGAATAGGATCGATAGTAAACTTTACTCGCTTTTAATATTGTTAACCCTAACTCATCAAGAATGCAATATGGATGCCTCCATCATTCCAGGTCCAAGCGCTTCAAAAATTCGAGGACAGACGGACAGATAACTTGAGCTTATTATATAAGGGATAAACATTTTTTATTTGGATTACATTGAATACGTCAACAAAATTCTCATTTACACATTTTGCTAAAAGTTAAGCTGGTACTATATTACGGTTGAGATATATTACAGGCGATTTCCACATTATAACGATGTCAGATGTCGCCAGAGAGGAGAATTTTTACTGCCAAACTCCCATCTCTAGAGATATCTAACTTCATGTGAAAGTCGCCTGTGACATATCTCGACAGCAAAATGGTAGAATCCTAAGTTCCGTTTCTTAATGTAATGGTATTATCTGAATAGAGCTCGAGCTCTGTAAAATGATCGTGTAGTTGTTTCATGAACTTGATCTATGAGATACGATCCTCTATCGAGGGGTGAGATTGTGTATTCTCGTTCAGGCAACACAACCTTCTTGCCGCAGAATAATTTTGAGTAGAGAGATTACGCGTGTTGAAACACCCAAAAATTTCAGATATCGAAATTTCAGGGAATTTTAGTGGTTTGATAGCCGAGGTGCAGGAGTTCGCTGCCTAGTTTATATTCTGTCGAATATGTAGCTTTTATTTAAGTTTTTTATGTACCTGTGATAAAATTCCGCTGCGAAATGTACCCTCACACAATGTATTAATTTAAAAAAAATTAAATCGCTAGTTCACATTACAATATACATAAACAGTCAAATTTGAAAATGCAGTAATTGTATTCAAATACTTTGCTTTGGTAACGCTGCATCAGTCGATGCATTACTCAATTATTTTGAGTAAAATCAGTACAGACTTGTAACAACTAAATCTCTATTACTATGACGTGTTCGTAGGCGTTTCTTTTTTTATTTGTCAACTGAGTATAAGTCCTGTTAATAGGATAAATGATTATCTTTTTTTTTGTTATTGTTATTATATCATGTAGGTTTACATTTAACATACATAAACGGTAAAATTTCAAAATACATTATGCGTATTCTAAAAGTTTGCTTAAGTAGTGCATAGCACAAAAATGATATATAATTTATCAACTGCATCTAGACTGCTATGATATTGGGATATTTATGTGCTTTTTTACCCATAATATTTTTTTTCTCCTGCCAACTGAGTTTGAACTCTATTCAATTATTTCTAATACTGCTGTAAATAGTTTTTAAAACAAAGATTTGAAATTTTTTGAAGTACTTAAAACACTCCTGGTGCATTTCTAACTGTCCAATACCTTCGAAATCTAACGGCAGTTTGCGTTGTAGAAAATAAAATAAAAGTTTGTCAAAATTAATATTTTCCAAACAGCAATATCTATCCTTTTTGCAATTAGAAGAACTATTTTACACCTTTGTGCTGAAAAAAGGATAGTTTAAGTATTATTGTATTATCTTATTATACACTGTCTACCAATAAGTATTTGGACATCTGTGATAGAAAAGAAAAACTAACTTTATTCAAAATCAATAGTTGGTAGAGCCTCCAAGAGAGGCAATTACAGCGTGAACCCTCCGGGGCATACTTTCCACAAGTCTTTGTATTACAGCTAGTGGTATTGTCTTCCACTCGGCTTGGAGTAGACATACAAGTTCCTTCACCGATTTTGGACGGGTAGTGCACCCCTTAATTCGGCGATCCAACTCGTCCCAGAGGTTCTCGATAGGGTTCAGGTCTGGGCTCTGGGCAGGCCAGTCCATTCGATGAACTCCATTGGCACCATACCAAGCCTTGGTTAACCTCGAAACATGACAACTGGCATTGTCGTCCTGAAAGTAACAGGGGTCCAACCCGTAAAACTGCCACAACGTAGGAAGCACATTGTCATCTAAAATAGTGCAGTAGGCATCGGCGTTGAGCTTACCATGAATGGGGATCAAGGGTCCCAGTCCATACCAGGAGAAACACCCCAGACCATAATTCCACCTCCGCCGAACTTGACTGTTGGCACAATGCATTGTGGCAGGAGACGTTCTCCAGGCAGACGCCAGACCCTGCATCCGAACGGTAAAGGGTGAACCTTGATTCGTCGCTGAAAAGAACCCGTTTCGCTGATCTACGGTCCAATTTCGGTGTGTTTTGCACTACATTAACCGAGGGTTGGACTTTGTGATCAAAGGCTTATGGGCAGCAGCACGACCATGAAAACCAAGCAGATGTGCTTCCTTACGGATGGTATTCATTGAAACAATACTCCCGGATGCCTGTTGAAACTCCTCGCGGATGAGGGCCATCGGTTGGGTGTGGTTCTTCCGAATTTCTCTGGACAGCACTCGTTGGTCTCTATCTCCCAGTTTCGTTGGTCTGCCGACTCGGGGCACATTCCGACAATCACCACTCACCTTCCACTTCTTAATCACATAGGCCACTGTCGATTTTGGGTACTTCAGATCGCTAGATATGTCCCTTAAGGATCGGCCACATTTGTGATACCCGATAATTATACCTTTCTCGAAATCAGAGAGCTCCGAACTGCGCGGCTGATGCTGTTTCTTACACGATGTATACCGGCGGAGGCCTTGACGTACCTTGGGACTGCAGACATCGTCATTTGCATAGGTGTCCAAATATTTATTGGTAGACAGTGTATTTCCAACAACTAAGTTTTATTCTAAGGTCTAAAAGGAATCCTATAAATAAAAATGTATAATTTATACATATATTACCTGAGCATGGAACATTTTCCATAATACTACATTTAAAATAATTAATAATTTTTAAAATTAAGATTTTACCTTGAAATAATAGTAATTTTCACATAAATATATTACTACATAACAAACAAAATTTTAAAGTAGATTGGTCAAATACAGTAAAAATTAATAATTAATTTTGAAATAATTCTGAAAGAAAAACTAATTTTGAAAGTACCCTGTGTTCTTAATATATGCATCGTAAATATGATCTGTCATGCAATTACGTCAAAATGAATAGTCAAGTAGATTAAAAGTATATTTTATTCATAACGATCGCTTTATATCAACAAAACTGTTTATACAGTCAAAACAAAACTCGTATACTAAGCTTTTTCTCTTCAATTTGAGATTAAAATCTCAAATTAAAATTGTTTTATTTTTAGAGAAAATTTTGACACATTTTTTTACTCTAATAACAAATAAAAAAAATATTAAATATTTTCATACAAAGAACTTTAAACTTTACACAATTATTTAAGCAATGTAGCACTTAGATGGATAAAGTTAAAAAAAAGTGAAAGCAAAGTTGGTACCCTTCACGAAATTCTCGATTTTAAAAGAATTAAAAACATGATATTTTCACTTTAGTGCTTTATTGGGTATTATCTCTCTTAATGTGTTTTCCAGTTTTCCACTTTTAAAATTTGAAATTAAACAGAGAAGATATAATGTACGAGTTTTACTTTGAATATGAACTATATTTCAGTAAATAGAGGAATGCTTACATTAAAAGCTTTCAAAAGTCTCTGCCTTGGACTAAAGTCTCGACATTTTCATAGGAGTACCGAGAGGTAATATTTAATTTCATAATTTTATTTACATTTTACATTCCATAAATCTACAAAATTGCTAAAGAGCAAGAAATATGTATGATTTCCGATAGATCTTCCATACTTTATGATTATGTAAAAACTAACATATAGCCCGTCATATGACGGGATCAGTAAAATTTTTAATTTTCCAGAATCGTAAAGTACGCTATGAGTAAGAAAAAAAATGGTTTTTTTTCGCTGAGAATTATCTTTCAGCAAAAAATAATCGATTAAAATTGTCACATTTATACCTGATCTATAATTTAAGCTAAATGTAAAAGAATATTATTTACAAAATATCTAAAATTATTGATAAAACGTACGGAAATAATGAGGAAGATATTTAAATAATCTAAAATAAATGATTAAATGAGATGGTTTTAGGAATGACGCCATAATGCTAGAAACAAAATGGTATTTTTACCTATTTATTATCTGATAAATTGATAAATTTAATCGCCTGCTCTTAAAATGGGGCTTGAAATAATGGAATTAACCGCTCAAAAAGGGGGAAGGGTGGATTTCGAACATTTTAAAGACAGCAGTATTTTTCGCTGTGATATGAAGCATATTTATGCTAATTTATTTAAGAATTAGATAGATAGTTTAGGAAAAGATAAACTTTACTCGCTTTGAATTTTGCTAACCCTAACTCATCAAATATCCAATATGGATGCTCTATCCATTCCAGGTCCAACCGCTTCATAAATTCGAGGACAGACGGACAGATAACTTAGGCTATTAATACATTACGAGCAGAAAGTTTAAGCAGACAAAACATGAAAGGCTTATATGGCCAGGGACATCCGTACAACAACAATATGTGAATTTAATAAAATAAAAATAATAAAAATCATAAAAAGTTGAAAAATAGTAAAAATTTATTTTTAAAATAATAATACAACTTTAAAAATAATAAAACAACTTTAGGAATAAGAATTTAAAAGAAAAAGTAGAAAATATTAAATAAATTAGACATTTAGAAAAATTTGACTGAGTCGGGGACAGAACCGTCATACCGAGAATACGACGATCAAATGGGCAGACGCTCTACCGAACGGGCCACGCCTACACATGGTGTGTTAACTAATTAGAGTATATGAGGTTCGAGTAAAAACAGTCTAGTTGAAATATTACTCTCCGCCCTCGCCATCCTATCAAGAATTAATTTAGTATAGAATAAGAGGGAGAAGAATGCTTGAAACAATAGCATTAAACGCTCGAAATGGGGGGATGGGGTGGATTTCGAACTCGCTTTGAATTTTGCTAAGCCTAACTCATAAAAAATCCAATATGGATACCTGTATCCATTCCAGGTCCAACTGCTTCATAAATTCGAGGACAGACGGACAGAGAACTTAAGCTATTATTATATAGGGGATGTAATGTCATCCCTTCTTCTTTTCCGATGTAATCCGAAATCATGTGGCAGAAGAATCAGGCATAGTCTTTGCACATGGATTTTATTTCATATCCAACAAATGTTAATTGTACTGATATTGACAAACGAACATTTGACAACCAAAACTCTCAACGAACTGACACTTCACATATAATTTTTGGCCGGTTATCAATATAGCCACCAGTCAGAGCTGTTATTTTGCGTTTTCTTGCTAGATTCCCTGTTACATGATTTGTCATATTTGGAAAGGACATCTGAACTAATCCTTCGGAATTTGAATCTAGGGCTTAGCTTGTTCCGGAGAAATATAGGTTACAACTTTTTAAAGCTAATCTCCTCTGTCTGTGAGCTATTTAAGAACCTTATAATGTCTAAAAATGTAAATTAAAATACTTGCAGATGTTAGTAACTTTAGCCTGGAACGCGTCCACTGTTCAACTGGATAGCACTTATGTTTCATTTGAATAATATTATAATAAAAGAAATATTTTACAGCTTTTTTCATTTTATTTAATTATTCTACTTTCATTTTATTTTCTTTCCACCTCCGCAAATCCCGTAAATTTTATTGATTGAAGCCTTGAAATTTCATTGGTTCTCCCAATTCCAAGTTAATTACCCAGAAATAGAAAACTACTCATTTCATCTCTTGTTGTCGCAGAGTACAGATGTCCATGGCCACAAAAAACCTTTTATCGTTTTCTATTTCTAATGTGACGTCGCTACACCCCATTGGCTTCACAAAGATATTTTGTTAAAGCCCAGGTCTAGGCGACTCTCTGGATAGATTTTTGACACTATACTACAAAGGGTTTTCGCTTCGACCACTCCTTGAGATGTCTGAGGTGATTGGAAGATCGGACGCGACACCGAAATGTCAGACTGTGAGGCGCCAATCAGAAGAAATCAATCAGAGGCTATCAGGACGGCAACTCGAAAAGAAAAAGCCAATGGGAAGAGTCGAAAGGTGACTTCAGGCTGCGCGAGTTTTTCACCAGAGAGTCCTCAGGACGGAGAACGAACGGAGGCTCGACTTGTGGTGGTTGGTTTTGTTTTGGAAGGCTTTTCTCCAGTTTTGTGTGGAACTCAAGGAGACCCAGTTGTACCTCTGTACAACGGTATCTGTCGGCACTTGTCCGCAGATTGTTTTTTTTTTAGGTTCGCTTTGAATCTGGACTTTTAAGTCCTCACCAACTTACCTGAGCCCAGTGATATCCATTCGGAAAAATTTGTACGTAACTCCATTTTAATCAAGAATAAACGTTGTTATTGTTCTAAGCTGTCTGTCATAACCACTTCGACACCCCCATCCTACCCGAGGATCCCATGACGTTACACTAAGCTTTCTATTCTCTAGTTTTTTATGTTAGGAACTCACGAATCCATCCTTTTATCTATTCTTTCCTCTTTTAGCTGTTTTATTTTCCGTTCGTTTCCATTTTTATGCTTACTGTTAGAAATCTCTGGATTGGAAGGCTTGGCCTATAGAATCTAGTTGATCCATTGCCTTTAGAGCTTATTTTATTTTTCCACATGCTTCCTAAAAGGTTTCCTCTTAAAATGTCCACATTTATGCCTCCAGAAATGTGTTATTCGAGGGTAGTCCAATAATAACGGTACAGTTAGCTGTTATATAAAGCGCAATATTGGCTTCCATTACATCACTAGCTATTAGGAATGTAATTAAATTCGAAAAGACTGGAATGCCGTTTTGGTCAAGACGAAATTGAAGTTCCGTAAAGCAACGAAACTTGACGTGTGTGATTCCAGTATATGCAAAGTTTAAGGTAAATGCAGTTATTAAATTTTTGGCAAGACAAATGAGTTAATTGGAGTAAAGTTCATCGCTGATTGCTGATTCAACGAAGTTTTAAACCGAAAGTTAGTAAATGTTTCTTGTTGATTCTTTAAAAATGGATCTTATACCTCACAGTAAACCAAAGCGTGTTTGGTGCAATTGAAACGGAAAGCCCTAGAACACCTGTCCAATATAGCGGATTTAGCTCCCTCAATTTTCATTTCTTCGGACCTTAAAAATAATTGGCGCAATTGAAATGGAAAGCCCTAGAACACCTGTCCAATATAGCGGATTTAGCTCCCTCAATTTTCATTTCTTCGGACCTTAAAAATAATTGGCGCAATTGAAATGGAAAGCCCTAGAACAGCTGTCCAATATAGCGGATTTAGCTCCCTCAATTTTCATTTCTTCGGACTGTAAGAATACTACGCCATATCAAAAGCAGGTATGTAGTAGATGTGAAATTCCCTCGAAGAAAAACACTTCAAATGCCAGAGGCTGACTCGTTTATTAAAATAACATTACTATAAAAGAAACATTAAGAACTGTACACTACTTGGTAGCAACTTGCTACCTACAAACAAACGGTTTACAGAACGGACAACCCTTACAGGGCGGCCACGAAAGAGCATACAGGCTTGCATTTGCCGGCGGCTTAAATACAGTCTTCACTTGCTAATCTACATAACAGCCACGTGCTATCGGCAGTTTAACATGCCGCCCAGTGAAGTGGATTAGAAGAATTATCTCAACTGGTGTGGAGGTTTGACGTCACTAATTAATCTTTACCGGGAGCGATTTCTTAACTGGAGGGAAAACACCTACCAGGTATGCAGTATGACATCACGGACCTTAAAAAAAGTTGGCGCAGTTGAAACGGAAAGCCCTAGAACACCTGTCCAATATAGCGGATTTAGCTCCTTCAATTTTCATTTCTTCGGACCTTAAAAATAATTTTGACGTGAAAATGTTTTGCAGATTTGGAGGTTTAAAAAAAAAACATTGTTCTGGAATGCTTAAAGCAACATTATAGACAGCAGAACCATAAAGAGATGTTCGAACTATCGTCACGGTGTGATAAATGGGATATTATGTCGAAAAATAAACAAAAATTTGTAGTTTTTGTGAAATTTATTAATTTTTATAATGTTAGTGTAATTTTATTAAGAAGTGCTGGTTAGAATTTTACATAGGGTGTCTTTCAAAAATCTAGATTCAGTAAAGGTGATGAAAATAGAAAAAATTTGAAAATCATTTCATTTCACCATCTGTAAACTAACCCTTTCTCGGTTTTTCCCGAGCAGGCGAAATGTACCATCCTGGCTCATCCCGAGTGTAGCTCGGGCACTGTGAAATATTACACTGTGCAATCAGTCTTTCCCGAATTATTTCACATGTGCTTTTTATGGTTTAGAATTCTTTTGTTTACTTTTCTGGTTACTAGATTATTTGCTGCTCAAAGAGAGACAGTAGAGGGAAGAAGGTAAGGAGAGAAACAAGGTTCTACTGTCCAGATTGCGATGTTGGACTCTGTGCAGTACCGTGTTTTCGATTGTATCATACACGACCAAATTTTAATTAATAATTTCATAATCATTTATGTAAATGCATAGGATATAAATAAAATTTAATTCAAGATAAAAGCTAGGTATTCTAAGCTTTATATTTATAGTTAGTGTGAATTGACTCCAAAGTCTAATGATTTCTGCCGTACAGAAAGCCAACTATACATGTAAATTACTCATTTATTTAAATTGATTTTTTTACATTAATTTTTAGGAAATTTTGTATGCGAATGATGCTATTATGTTTAAAAAGCTATGTATGTATAAAAATAATCATAAAAAATTGACATTTTTTGACCCATAATCCCGAAATAAAATGAACCTGGAAGGGGCTAGTTATATCAATCTTTTTATCGATGTCTATATCATGCATTTATTTTCCTCAAGTTCTTAAGAACCTACATTGTAAAGGAAATAAAATTATGATGAAAGGTATACGAACTAACATTAAAGGTAGGCAGAATTCGGAGAATCTGGGGAATTTTTAACCCAACAATGCCAAATCCAAAGCGTGCTGCTATAAGAGTTCCACTCCACTTAGCCTTGCTCTGATTCGTAGATACGTGAAACGATTTATAACGAGATTTCGTGCCAACCGCAGTTATATTCATTTAATGAAACGCAATATTTTGTACAGCGGCTGGTAACCTTGGTTCTTTTTTCTTTTTCATATTTTCCCTGAAGAGCGAAAAATATTTTTAGATCTCGGTTTAGACGACTATGAACAGTTTAAGCCGTAAAGAATGTTATTACATTTCATCGACTATTCGGTCTATGTTTTCATGTATGCTTTTTCTCAATTTTGATTCATTAACCCCTTCCGGTATGATTTAATAATGAAAAACTGTGCATGAAATAACCATTTAATTTTTATTTAAAAAACTTGTTTCATTTTACAATTCTTACATATTCTTAATTAAAATCCACTTTCTACATAGTGTTAAATAATATCAGAAACAGTAAAATTAAGAAAATATCAAAGCAAAACATTAATAAGTTATAATAGTCTTCAAGCTAGTGGTACTTTTCAAAACAAAGTGCAAAGGAATTCTTAATTGTTTACACCGCCAAGTAGTCTCCCTTTTAATTTGATTCTTGTAACACACACGGCATTTTTTAGTAGGTTTTCTTTTATTCTGACTCATTAATTTGGCAATGACTTGTACCAAGTAAACAATATGCAATAGTGACTTGTGATTTTCACAAGTGATAAAAGTGTTGCCAAATTCAGTACACTAGAAATTTTAAACTAAATTAATTATCATATTTAACAGTAACTTTAATCGCATGACGAGTGTAGCTCGTCATTGTGCGGTATGGAATGAAAAACTAATGACGAGCTAAACTCGTCATTTTACCGGAAGTGGTTAAAATGATATATTCACTTAAATACTGGATAAGTAGAACTATTGTTGTCCGAGTTAATGTGAGCTAATCACCTGGGATAAACGAAACACTCATTAAACAGAATTTACATAAATGGTCACTAATTAAAGAATTAAATAAAAATTTATTAGCAATTTTTAAATTTTATAGTATACTTAGTGCTGTGGTGTAGTACATTGCTGTTGTTATTTCAAAGTCATTAAAAACCCAAGTTTGCTTTATACCGTCTTTAATTATAGTAAAATACCACTGATCTATATTACAATGTTCAAATATAGAACAAACGACAAGGAAATGTGCTAAAAAAATATTTTTTAAAAAATTAAAAAGTAAAAGAAGCACTCCACGTGCTATGCCTGAAAAAAAAATTGCCAATGTCCGAGAGAACGCTGTATTCTTTTCCTTCCTTTTTTCTACTCAGGCAACCCTATAGTTTTTCCATTATCCTGTGCCGATGTGTTCGTTGTTCCATTGTCCTTTTTACAATGCGTCCTTTCCCGGCTCTGCCCAGAAGGACCGGGACTCCAAGGATGGTCCTGAATCGCCTCCTGGAGACCAATCACAATTCTCCAAAACTTGGTGAAGTTTAAGTGCAATTATTTTTACTGGCCACACCATACGCATCCTGGAGTCGCGAAAAAAAAAAAAAAACTTGGGCATTCAACCCACAACGTGTGAGTGCGGCGAGCAAATCAGTTTCTCAAACCTTATATCAAACATAGCTGCACTCTCACACTTACAGTCATGCATACTTTCAATGTTTGTAACATAAAAACAGAGAAGAAAATTAATCATTTGAAAATCTTTGGTATTTTTTTGTTTGTGGGAGGATAAACGCTTCTTTGCTGCAATGTTACGCCATTTTGTTAGAGTCATTAGAATTGTAGGTGCGTTCTTACTCTTCAGTATTGTCAATGGTTTTCTTTAATTAAACTTAAGTCTTCATAATGAACCAAATTTTATTTGTTTATTCATACCGACTATTATTCACTAATCTTAATAACTAAACTGTAGGATAAGCAATAAACTATATTTTTTATTCTACTCTTTAACCCTATCTGTTTGAGTCTAGAATACGATGAATAACCAAAGATAATTTTTTGAAAGAATTCTCGCAACCCTTCCCCCAGTTGTTCGAGTGAAGGAAAGATAAAAGATACCATCTAAAGGCCTTATCTCATGTCAACGTACGCATTAGTTTATGATTTCTTTTACTGGTGAAGAATGTGCAGATTTGTGTTACAGCAAAAAGTTTTCGATTCTAGTTCAGGTTGACTTGTGATAAGGCCTTTAATCGGTTGAAACTTTCTACTATCACGTAAAACATCCAAATAATTTTCAATGAAGAAAAGTTTCACTCACTTCGTGACTGTTTCATCTCCTCGTCTAACGCGAACCATCGGCCTCCTAGGTGCTTCTTCAAGTGCGGAAAGAGATGAAAATCTCTTAGAGCGAGGTCCACGTTCGTAGGAAGATTAGTAAATGACCTGCGAAACTTCTTCAATAGCGTGGTGGTTTACTGGGATGTATAATGTCCTTGCTCCAAATCACTTTCATCTCTTTCCTTATTTGATGAAGCACTTAGAAAACTAACAATTCCCTTCAGACGAGAAGATGAGAAAGTTCTCAACAACGCGGCTAAATTCGGAAAAACAGGGTTTTTTCCATACCAGGAGGGTGTGAAGACTCCCCTTTGTTCGAACACGCCCCAAAACAGCTGACCAGAGCACACCTGTTTACCTGGACAATAGCGTGGCGTCGCAGAGTCTGGGATCTTGACAATCGGACTGAATAGACGAATACGCCCCTGATGGATCTCGTTAAGGAATGCTCGGAAATTCCGTGAAGGGACAGCCAGCGAATGAGAATTAAGCTAAAAAATATAACTGTAACTTTAGCTGGAGTTCTCAAGTAACTGGGATCTTAACTGACCCAAAAAACAATTGGCGGAACCGTAACTGACCCCCCAGGTATAAAAAGCCTACAATTTTGTGACTCAGGGGTTTGGGTTTTTTTTTTTTTTTTTTTTTTTTTTTTTTATTTTTATTTTTTTTTTCGTCATTTTTTTCGTAGGTGTGTTGACCTCGTGGAGGCTTTCGCCTTTTTTACCAGAGAGCTTGCTAGTTTGGGAGATTCGTAAAGTCCGCTCATATAGGGAGCGGGAGAGTCTCGGATATCGAACGGGAGATAAATTGGGTTTGATTGCACCCTGAAAAGCCTCCCCACTTGTAAGAGATTATTAAATCTCTTGGTTTTCTTTCGACTGTGATCGTCGTAAGGAAGTTTTACCGGCAACCATCCTTTGCAGTTCTATATGATTCAGGAATTAACGTTCCTTTGTAAATAGCCGTATTTAATCCAGAATAAAAGTAAATTTCCAAGTTTATCTTCGACTGTGATCCATTATTCACGTTACCTCTCATTTGAGAATATTGAAGGGGTATATTCGAATTCATCTCATGTAGCGAAGAGTTTCTAAACCAATACGAAGATTTTTGTATGTATGTGTGTGTGTGTAATGTATTAAAAAGCTATCAAAAACGCAACTTAAGTATTTCTGCATGAATAAATTTATATTCAGCCTCAATCTAAGAGCGGAATTACTTCCGTTTTCACATGAACAAGATCGTAACTAATCATGAAATATTATCCCAAAATGAATATTTTACCGAAATTAATGTTTTGATTCCTCACTTTAATCTTAGTTGGTATTTACAATGGATTAATTATTATTATTTTTTTATGTTTCAGAACTGGGTATTCCTGACCAGATTTTGCTTTTTATCCGAACATGGAATGTTTAAATATGAAATTGAATACCCGAAAGTAAGTATATATTTAACAATGAAGACTTAATGCCTCAGTGACTGCAACTGTTTGCTTTTAATATTTTGAAAAATCAATTTACTGATGGAAGAAAACTGAAACTATAAACAATTTTTTCTAGCGTTTCAAGACCCAGAACATACTATTATACCACGATGAAAAGCACCAGTGGCCAGCTATCTATAAGAAAAATAAGGTAATATCATTTAAAAAAATGTATTTATTTCACATTAAAGTTGTTTTTAGATTTTAACAGTTTATTATTTTATTTACA
>CM063510.1:478730-481258 GCA_032207245.1 Pardosa pseudoannulata | reverse complement strand
CTATCTATTTATATATATATATATATATATATATATATATGTGTGTGTGTGTGTGTGTGTGTGTGTGTGTGTGTGTGTGTGTGTGTGTGTGTGTGTGAGAGAGAGAGAGAGAGAGAGAGAAACAGAGGGAGAAGAGACAGAGTAAAAGTGATACAATGGAGCAGATGTAGGAACCTAAAACGATACTTAAGAGACTATAGGAAATTCCCAAAGACATTTTTTCCAATGCAACAGGTGATACAGATATTATCCTAACGACTTAACAAGGCTGCTAACCTGGTGCTCATTTACCACCATTCGAGGTGCTGTTGAAGATCTACTTCGGATGCGAGTAACATTACCCTCGCTTGGTCCTCGTAATTTAGAAGCAGGGACCAAGTAGAAGACCCCCATGCTTGACCTACCACTCGTAGAGGTATCGTTTGAGAACTTGGAGGACTTTGTGACCACGAACCTATTTTATGTACCCCAGTCATCTTTAGCGAACACGGCGGATCTTAAGTCAGCTTCAGCCCTGAACTCGCAACCTTTCAGTTACGAGATCGCTGCCTTTGCCTACTGAGCTACCGTGGCTCACAAGTCTCTAAGACTATACAAAACCAAACGTAACGTCTGTTCTTTCCGGCAATCTGAAAAAATAAAGGCTGCAACGAGAATTTATTTCTAAAACTCAACCCTAAAACCTAAATTTTTTCTCAGGGGTCTCAAAACCTAATCCCCGCGTATTCATTTGTTTTTTCTATCTTAGTCCCAGCTCGTAAGTGACCTCTCATATTAGATATCGCTCTTTAAATGAGAGGTCAATGAAGTTTTTCTAGAACCCTGGTGATCCCTTCAAGAAACTCTAAAACAAAAAGGAGAACACACGCTGCAAGAGACAGATCTTTTACAGATTTGCAAAGGTTTAGATGTATCATGGATTTTAGGAGATTGTTGCTTAGTCCATAATGTACCAGATGCTGTAAATTTAGACAAAAGAAAAGAATCAATACTGAACGCAAATAAAAATAACACAGGCTTACAAAAAAAATTTTTTGTTTTGGTGCCTAGGATTTTAAAACTGGATTTAGCTATTTTTCGGGTGCTGATTCTAAATATGAAATCAGTTTTTCTCTATCAGCTCTACTTTTTTAGATAAGCATTTTTTATTGTGCAGTACTACAGGAAATGTGAACCATATAGCTCCAGGAAAATCCACCAGATAGGCTAAACATCCGGTAATGTAAGTGACCCTCAACGTTTCAACTACAGTTGAAATCCTTTTTGAGTTGAGTAAACACTTTTTAAGTAATAAATTAAACACTTTTTGAGTTTAATTTAGTTTGAGATTTTTCGTCATGCAGGGTAGTTAGAAATTAGCCTCGTGTAGTATTTGAGTTTAGGAAAGAGATGTTATAAAGTTAACCTAAAACGTACTATGTTGTAGATTATTGTGTAGATTATTGAGTTATATGTTGTAGACTATACTTCATCTCACCTTAACAAAATACAGTTGGTTAAGGCGTACGAGCCTATTTACACCAGTTTCTAGGTAAATTATTGAATATTTAACTGTATTCATAAATTTTTATCCTTTATATTATTGTTTTAAATTAAAACTTAATTTTTTTTTTATCATTATAATAAATATTTGAGACAGAATATAGTTGATTTCCTCGATCCCTTTCCCCCCTATCATTGTATGCAATAATATTTGTGTAATATATTAATAATATAAAAATATATTAATAATTAATATATTTGTATAAGATATTAATAATATTATAATATATTAATAGTATATTTCCATGTTTAGTTTTTTATTTGATCTATGGATTCAACTTATAATAGTGTAACGTATGTTTTGCCAAAATGGTGAATCTCAGAAACTAGCATATAGGCCATCATATGACGGGATTAGTAAAATTTTTAATATTCCAGAACTGTTAAGTACCCAATGAGGCATATAAAAAATGGTCTGTTTTTTGGCTGAGAATTATCTGGTTCACACTCAATAATTTATTTATCGTCATACTCCTCTAATGTCTCCCGTCCTGTAATGCAGTTTAGAACCACATTGAATTCATTTAGTCAAACCGTGTGGTTATGTATAATAAACAAACACACAAAAGAACAAACTTCTTAACTTCTAAGTATATATAAAATAAAAGTTAGATATTTATTAGTCCGTGAAAGACTCCTAGACATATATGAAAAGAATTTGTTGTTAATACCGGTGATAAAATTTTCGTTGCAACAAAAAAATAATCGATGATTAAATTTAAAATTATCACGTATGTACCTAATCTATTAATTAGGCCAAATATAAAAGAAAATCATTTACGTAATATCTAAGTTCAGTGATAAAAGATACTAAAATAGTGTAGACGATATTTAAATAGTTTAAAATATGAAATGATTAAATGAGATGCTTAAAAAGGAATGACGTCACAATGCTAGAAAAATTGTTATTTTTACCTTTTATTAAGTGATAAATGTATAAATTTAATCGGCTGCTCTTAACCGGGGAAAATAGGACTTGAAATAAT
>CM063510.1:468730-473730 GCA_032207245.1 Pardosa pseudoannulata | reverse complement strand
GACATTCTTGTGAACTGAGCTGAGACCGGAGGGGGTGTTTTCCGCTCGGCACAGTTTATTTTTGTCCTCGGTCTTAGTTGAGCCCTGTTTTGGGTATGATTTGGAGTGGATATATGTGTTAACAAATCTTCTTAATAATAAATGTTTAGTCAAGAGATTTGTCGCTGCTGTGATTAATTGTCGGCCATATAGGCTTTAATCGAACCCAAGATACCTGCTCCAGACAAAATAGGCGAGCAGGTATAGAAACGAGGCTTGCAGACTTCAGAAAATGCAGCCGGGGACGTGCGAGGCGTTGACAAACTTAATACCTCAAGTTGTCTATAATGAATAGTAAAGAGCCTGATTTTTAAAGATAAAAACATTGTTCTAAAAAATTGTTATTGAATATAATAATTTAGAAACTTACATTTTTTTATCAAAGGATATTCATAAGTTTAAATTTTACTATTCCTTTCAAAAGTATACAGCAATATTCAATAATAATTTCTCTTAGTAAGGAGTAAAAAAAGAATTCTTCTTGAATATTCTTTCATAGAAAATTATCAGCTTCTAAAATACTATATTGAATGATATTTCAATGAGTAATTTTTTCATGCTTAAATCAGACTGTTTACTGTCCATTAAAATAAATTTAGAACAAACATTGTTGTCTGAATAATGCAATGTGATTGCATATTTTTTCCAGTTATTGTTAATGATTTAAAAAAGTAAAAAACCATACAAATAAAAACAAATAAATCTTATTTATTAGAGCTGCAATATGTGTGATCGAAATCTGTATTGATTGATGAAATTTCTGTTGTATTCATCTTCTATTTTTAGCACGGTGTATTAAGAATCCTCGACACGAGCTCACAATTACTTGGATAGTTTTAGTTATTATATTAATGATTAGATGGTTCCAATGAACCAAGTAATTCTCCCTTGAAACTGTAGCACCAAAATTGGCTGTCCCGATCCACTCGTCATGAAACCGTATATCATGACACTAACTGAGTATTTTACTGTAAGTGTAATAAAATCAGATCCATATTTTCCCGACTCTTCGTCTTATGTATTTTAGGCCATTACTAACAAGCACTGAAATTTTGGTCTCCCTCCAAATAACAGTGTGCAATATTTCCGTTGTCCAATTAACATGAGTTTTAGACCAGTTTATTCTTTTCAATCTTTGCTTGAAATAACAAAAGTGTATTCTCGGAATTCTAGCATTTAGTCTAAATTACTTAGTATGCATCGAATACCCTTTGTGCTATCATTTACATTAGACTGAACAATTTCTTCTTGTATATTTCTAGATTTCTTCTTAACATATCCTTTCTTGCCCTTTCCAGTTTTGTTTTATAATGACTGAGTCTCCTTGCCTCTCTTCAAACGTTTAGAAATTGAACCTCTGGTTAAGTTTCCACCAATTTTTCTTCTAATTTTTTTCATAGCTGTAGCCTTCATCACATCACGTAATCGCATTATTTTATAATGCTTTATAAGTGACTAGTGAACTTTTTATGACATTTCTATAAATTTATTGCGTTTTACTAAATAAATAATATAATATAAAACAGCCTGTTTACTAACAATTTCATAATACTGTTACGAATTTGTTAGTGAACCTTAAATTTAACATGGGACTCTGGTTATCTCACCAAATTGGCGAGATACCGACTCATTGGCGACAGTTTTGGCAACTTATTTTTGTCGCCAGGTTCGTCGCCAAATGTTGTATTGTGTGGCGATACTTTACAACTTCCGGTTCCGGTGTCTGGAATATTCCAGCAATTAAGAAGATTTCTCAGTGTAAAGAGTAAGCACGGTGTGTTGTGTTTTACCCTTGCTTCCGTTTTGTTGGATGCGAAAAGCGGTAAGTGAGCCCACGGCATTGTACTCGTGTTGTTTTGAGATGATTTTGTAGGCTTGGTACGATTGTGTAGTACCTTAATCTTGATGCCTTTCTGACATTGTATTTTCCAACTGATTGCCAATAAATTATTGTTTTCGTGCTGTCTTACTTAAAGTCCATTCAATCCCCGAACTCAGCTGTGAAGTTCGTAACAATACAATGACAAATGTCTTCGTTTGAACTGCAATAAATGACATCAGGATTTGAATCCTATTGTAACCGGGTTCGTTCATTGGCAAATCAAGATGACACCTTATTGGCTTTCTAAACATTCAAGATCAATTGCTAAAGGAAAAATACTTAATACCAAGCAAGCTATAGTTCTTCTGTCTTACTATTTATCTGCAACTTCTCATAGCTCACATATAAAGGAACAGATTTTATTTTATTATAATTTTAATTAAATTACCTTTCCAATGCTATATAATGTGAAGGCAATACTAAAAAATTGTAGATATGAGGTGTCAAACTTCAAAAATAAATTTCTTTCAATGGGTTTTCACAATTTTGGACACTACTGTAGATAATTGATAAATTTCAAAGAAGAGTAATGGTTAGAAATGTACCTGAAATGTTTAAAATAATCTAAATACGAAAACTTTCTTTTAAAAAACCATTAAAATAGCTAGTAGCATAATAAATGATTCATTTGCTGTGGTAATAATTAAATTATTTATACAATAATGGATATTTAAAAAAAACGTTTTGCATCTCTCTTAGTTACATTTCATAATAAACTGAAATAGAAATATCAAATTTTCAGCTGCATATTGTTCAGCTAAAAATTTTCTGTTACTTTATTATAGGTAGTCCTACTAGTGCACATCATTACACATGTGCGTAAATATACTTCATGGTTATTGCGATATAACGTGATATAACGTAATGAGTTCTGTCTTTTTTACGTTAATAGCTGCAGAATTTTTACTTGTTTCTTAATGCTGCATTTCTAGGGTATATACTTGCGATACAGAATCACGATGACCAACGATGAGGACAATTTATGGTTCAAGCACTTTTCTGCTGACGAATTATGTAAGTAGATTGAAATATTACATTTTATTTTGCTTTTAAAAAGAATATATTGGATGATACAAAAGTCAGAACAACCTATAAATTGAAAATTCAACGATGAATACTCATAAAAAAGATGTAGTTTGCACCAATCGGATGAAAATAAAACCAAGTTTTTTTAATGTAATGAAAACAGAAAAGTACTAGAGTTATTCCGTTAATAAAACGAAATGTGGCTTTGTTATTCTTTATTTGACTACACAAGTGGAATATTGCAGCATAAAGAAAATTTGCCAACGAGCTCAGTGGCTGAATGGTCAGACCACGAGATCCAGACTCAATTGCATTCGAATGTGAAAAATTATAGCAACATAAAGTACAACGCCACTCAAATTATCTCGAGTATGCACAGTTTGGCCAGTTTAGCACGCTCGAGTTAACTCGAGCGTGCACGTTAAGGGGTTATGGGCAGGAAGAACTCAAGTAAGGCAAAGAAAGTCAATCTACTCGAGTGTCCCTAACCTATTTGAATCATTATATATATATATATATATATATATATATATATATATATATATATATATATATATATACACCACAGTGCGAAAAAATTTAATTTAGTTTAAAGTTTTGATTATTTTGATTTTGGGGTTAAGGGCAGGAAAAACTCAATTAAGGCAAAGAGAGTCAACCTACTCGAGTGTCCCTGAAATATTTAAATCGTTTATATATATATATATATATATATACACCACAATGCGAAAAAAATTTAATTTGGTTTAAGGTTTTAGGTTTAAGGTTTTGGTTATTTTGATTTTGGGGTTAAGGGCAGGAAAAACTCAAGTAAGGCAAAGAGAGTCAACCTACTCGAGTGTCCCTGACCTATTTGAATCATTATATACATCTATAGCACAATGCAAAAAATTTAATTTGGTAATTTTGCAGAAATGAAGCTGTGCGGTACTTAAGGTAAACTATCGTGCTTTATCTGCTTGGTGGTTTGGGGGCTTGAATAAAAATTCTATGCTGAATTTTAATGGCGAATCATACATAGATTGATTCCCCTTGAATTTACCACTAAAAAAAACCTCCTCCTCCTCCCTTCAAAATAAAAAAAATAAATAAAACCAGAAAAGCAGCGAAAAATAATCCTTCATCTTCAGTTTACGTTTTGCTCCAACTTTTTAATTCTGCTTTACTTTTTGTTTTTCCTGTATCTAAGAAATTCATCTTTTTTGTGCATCCACAGTAGCACATTTTTCGGCATTTTTAGAAGTTATCAATGAGATCTTTTCTATTTTAAATAAACTTTCAAATAAGTGTAAGGCAATTTAAACCCAAACAAACCGTGGAAAATTTTGGACCAAAAATCAGTTGGCTATTTTTTTTTACGAAAGGACAGCAAAATAAAATTGATAACAGAATATAAAGGTAATAGACAAAAGTTTTATATAGGAAGAACACTGAAAAGGTTTAACTATATGTTATGTATATAGATATTGGACATTCTTATTTATTTCTGAAACAACGAATGTTCTAAAAACTCTAGAACCAAAATATTTTTAATTTATGAAACATTTACGCTGAAATATCTGAAATAAAACAGACGTTAGATTATTATCTAAAACGTAGTATTTAAAGGTGAAAACCTTAACTCTGATATATTTTATAGAACAGATGTAATATAACCTAGTCTTGGTTCATTTTTTTTTTGTTGATGATGACCGAAGTTTTTTTAATTCCCATACAAATGAAATCAACTCGCTCGAGAAATATTAGATTGAAGAGTTGGTTGGTTGGTTGGAAGTGCTGTGGCTTACTGTTTTGCTACAACAGGGCTGATGTGACTGGCCCTACATCTTAAAGGCGATTCCGAATGCATTTAAGAAATAAATATCCAAGCTAACATTTATACCAACGAACGCCGATTCCGAAGAGCAGCACTCCACCCATTCGGACGCCGAAGGATAGCCGAATGGTTAAGGTGCTGGCCTTTGGTACCGGAATTCATGGGTTAGAATCCCACCGTTGAACTGTCTCATTAGCTCTGGTGTTGCAAAAAAGTAGACAGCAGTTCTCCAAACCA
>CM063510.1:459733-466130 GCA_032207245.1 Pardosa pseudoannulata | reverse complement strand
TCAATGCACTTTTGTAGACGAGTTTTCCACAGATCAAATGCCTCAAGTATTTCATTTCTTCGAATAGATGAAAAAATGCATTTATAGCCACATCAATCTCTTCTTCTGAATGAAAACGACGTCCACTTAAGTTCTTTTTTAGATTAAAGAATAACCAAAACTCACACATAGCTAGATCAGGTGAATACGTCGGATGTTCTATCACTTTACTTTGTTTTTGTTTAAGAAACTCAACTGTTAATCTGGCTGTATGTGAAGATGTATTGTCATGGTGAAGCATTAGTCCCCTAACATCCACTTCTTGTAGAATTTGTGGAAGACAATTAGTGGTATACCAGTTTGTTGTTACTGTCTTCTGTCATTTTAACTTGATGGCTTTGACCAATACCATACTTCTGAAGAAAACGGCATACATCCCTTTTTTTCAGTGCGCGTCGTCTTTTCGCCATTGTCGGCGTGGGATCATTTTCAAAGACCCATACTTTGCTTTCTTGACGTGTTGGAACTTCAAAAAATGGTCTGTATGTTTCATCACCCGTTACAATTTTAGAAATGATGAGGCGACCACCATCATTTAGCAATTTAAGAGTTTCTTTACTGATTCTGACACGCTCACCTTTTTGGTGCTCAGTTAGATTATGGGGAACCCAACGGCAAACTACTTTTTTCATATGTAATTCTTCATTAATAATTTTGTATATGGCTGCGTATCCAAAATTAAGTTCCTTCTGTATAATTTGATAGGTACAGCGATTATCATCCATTAACATTTTTCGTATGGCAGACACATTATCCGGGATTACTGCCGACGGTGGCTTTCCTGTGTGTTCTTCATCCTGAAGAAAATTGCGACCTCTGATAAATTCTTTAAACCATCTGAATACAGTAGCACGAGCTGGAAATTCATCACCAAATGGCAACTGCAGCTGTTGAAAGCATTCTTCTTGATTCAATCCTGCTTTTAAATCATAGCGCGAAAATGCTTTCGCGTCAACTCCATTTTCTCTTCTGTTTAAAATTTATTCTTCGCTGAACAAGTTGAAGTAAGTTAGTAAAAAATTGTCTGCTGTTTTTAAATACTTTGTTTTTTAAAATTAAACCTGTTTTTACATTTTTTAAATTCTAGTCTGTGCGTATCTCAAAAATTTCAGAGTAACCCTCGTATTTATATTGATATGGAAAAAACAGGGTTAAAGTAAAACTCGTACACTATACAAAATTTTCAATTTAAAAATATGAAATTTTCAATTTAGTTCTTTGTTGGGTATCTTCTATGTAATGTAACGAGTTTCAAACATGTTAGATTAAATGAGAATTTCAGTAAAATAGTGATTAATTTTATTTTATTCTTTTAAAAGTAACCATTTTTAAGTTGCTTTCCTTAAATATGATAGTTTATACTAACTTCTAACTGATGCCATAAATTTGTTATAACATAAAATACGTTGACTTAGGTAGGGTTTTAAGAACTTTAGAACAATTGCATAGTAACCATAAGAAAGTTTTTCCAGCAGAATTTTCCTGGTTATTATCCTTATATTATTGAAAAGTTGTAGGAATTCCAAGTGTTGTGCCTTACGTTTTATATTATCTGTCGAAAGGTTGATATAAGTAGTATATAAATTCAACTTTGATTCTATAAAAGCTTATTGGTCAACATCTATTGTGGCCACATATCTACATAAAATCACTCTCTCCTCCCTGTTTTAAGCTAATCGTATATTTGCTGGATTTAGTTATTTATTTGGGTTTCGCCACATTTTTATCTTCCCAATTAAAATTTAATTTGGAATTCATATAATGGAAACATAAAAATATGGACAGGCAGCGCCGTACCGATTTAACCTTTGACTAGAGACTGGGAAAAAGAAAATGGCACAAATAGTTTCAATAGTAATTATATATTGAAACCCTATAATTTTAAATTAAAATTAAATCAGAGAATAAATAATCATCACACTTTTACGTTGATCTATTACTCAGTGGTTAACTGAAAGTTCGGTTAAAAATAAGGAGTAAAGAGATCACGAAAAACAAACGAGCTACAAAACTGTATAACTGTGAAATTTGTGTATAACGAGGTTGTAGAGAACTTAAAAATATTATTAAAAGCAGGTTATCGTTCTATATGTCGTAAAGATTTAAATTAACTTCGTTTAAATAAATTAAAAAGTAAGTCTTAATAACTTTTCCTAATTCATAAACGATGAGGAATATTGTGGAACAGATGCAGTATAAACGCCGGTCCCGTCAGCCATGTTTTTTTTTGGCAACCAACAGAAAAAAGAGTGTTTTGAAAAATCGGCAAGTAGAAAAACAAGGCTGCGGTACGCGTTTTCTGAAAAATCACAAAAAAAAAAAAAAAAAAAAAAAAAAAAAAAAAAAAAAAACATGGCGGCGGTCACATAGCATATTTGAAACATTAACAAAACTAAACTTAAAAAAAAAAAAAAAAAACAGATTAACATTTAAAGCATTATTAAAATAAAATTAGCATAATAATTATCACTTTCTACGTTATTTAAAAAATAAATAACAGATTAGCAATATTTATGATATATATCAACAGAATAAACACAATACATAGCATTTTAATAAGCACTAATATTATAAAAAATCTAACATGTGAGGGGGGTTCCCCCCTCAACCCCCCTTGTAATAAAAGAAATGCAAAATAAATTTAATAATAAATGAAAATTTGAAAGGGTAGAGCCACAAACATTCTTCAACACTCCTACATCCCTTAAAAAAATATTTGAAATAATTCTTTTTTACCAAATACAAAACGTTGTTCCCACACACTTGGAGTTTAGAATGATATACAAAACCCACCTCACACCTAAGAATATCCTGATATTCTTTAACAATTTCAAAAACAGTAAGAACCGAAATAACTTCACCCGTCATAACTAAATTAATAAATCCCAGAAAATGATAAAAGCAAAAACAAAATATTCCAAACCAAAGCATCTTGTTTGATGTATAACATCCTGATACTTTTTAATAATTTCAAAAATAGTAAGAACCGAAATAACTTCACCCGTCATAACTAAATTAATAAATCCCAGAAAATGATAAGAAGAAAAAAAATATTCCAAACCAATGCATCCCCAGATAACATGCATACTTGCAGCAAGTTTGATTTTTTCTGGATAATATCTTGTCATAACAAATTTGACGAGACAAACTTGCAGCAAAACTCCTGCAAGTTAGAGAGCATAAAAGACCACTCCTTTGCAATGCAATTTTGCTGCAAAACTGTGGCAATCTTGTCATGACAAACTTGGAGAAAGCGAAAACTATCGTCATTGCAGGATAGTTAAAATAACGAGCGCATGCGCAAACGTTTCCCGCCCAAAGACAAGAGTAACAATATGACAGACACGCCATTCCGTAAGCTGCGATGGATCTCTTAAAAAAAGGAATTTATTATTTTAAATTATTTATTAAAAGAATTTCTCTTTACATATGCTATTTAAACCAAAGAAAAAGTTTTTTTTTTTCAAATGGCGAGGTGTTTTCCAACCCTAGTTTGCAATGAACTGGATGCAAGTTTGATGCAAACTTGCATCAAGTTTGCTGCAAACTTGCACAATAAGTGTACTGTAAATTGCATGACAAGTTTGCTGCAAGTTGGAGGTATGATGACTTCGAAGTTTGCGTAGACTTACTGCAGTCTTGTTTCAAACTTCCAGACTTGTCATGCTGCAAACTAAATTTGTTATCTGGGTCTTGTTTGATTTAGAATATCCTGATACTTTTTAACAATTTCAAAAATAGTAAGAACCGAAATAACTACACCCATCATAATTAAATTACTCAATCCCAGAAAATTATTAAAAAAAAAATGCAACCTGACCTAGGCGACTGTAAACCAAAAGAACAGCTAAGATGCAAATTTCTTTTAATAGTGTCGGGTACTGACGTCAGAAATCACGTGCACCAATGGGTAGCAAGAACATATAAGAGCTGCCATACCCCATAAGTAAAGCAGGGCAAACACACCAACCCACTCATCGCCCCATAAAATCGCCAAATTTGGTGACAAAAAAACACGGCGCCCTAATGCATCTGTACCGTTTCTTCAAATTTTAAAAATATTGTCTCGCAGACACAATAATAAAAGAACTTCGCACAAAAGCAAGGTAACGTTCTTGTGTTAACTCTTCGGTAATTTTACGTTACTTCTGATTCAGAATAAACGTGTAACAAGACAACTAAAACAAAGAAAGTTTTCTTACCATAACGAGTACAATAAAAAGATCTTCGTATAGAAATTGGATTTTTCTGGATAATGAATCATGGTAAATATTACTGCGTACACAAACCATATCCAGCCAAGCAATCGCATTCCAAGTATTGCAAAACCAGCAGAACTTTCGTAAATATACAGCACTTCCCCGGGATCAAACAGCTGCAAGAGAAAACTGTAATTCACTGAAACGGTAAAAATATATTTGAGGGTGCCCCTTGGCGAAATTTGGCGATTTTTGTTTGGCGCGGAACACCGTGCAAACAAAAATGGCGGCCAAAACAGAATAAAATTGCAATGAAACACAATAAAAGCAAAAAGAATTTAATGGAATAAGAATTAAAAAAGGAAAAAATCAACTCACCTTATTTCGCTGAAGTTTCTTGAATATCCTCAGTTTGCGGTACACAGAATTCTCTAACAGCATTTAAATAGTTTAAATTTATGAAAAGTAGAATCTGAGTACCGCCATCGCCACATAAATTCAGCGAAATATGAGTCGAACATGTTGGCTGTGGTTCCGGACTGTCGTTGACATTTTTTTCTGAAATTCCTTTTAATGACAGACCACATACCTTCGATTTTATTGGTATGGGCCCCGGTATCCGGATCCTTGAATGTCACAGAGTGATTTACTGAGAAGTGTACGAAGCCTTCATCTGAAAGACAATCGTACGACTTCCAGCAATCGGACATGATCGTTGTTCCGGGTAAGATGTTTCGTTGAATTGAATTCAACAAAGTTTTTTTTGTACGATTTGGAACAATCTCAAAAAAGCACCTTCTACTCCCTCTTTCAACACCACCAAACACCCACTTTCCCTCCACTCGCTTACCTTTATTAAACTTTCGCTTTCCAAACTTGCTCTCATCTATTTCCACAATAATTGCCAGGTCCCCCAATCATTTCATGCTTTCGCGTACATATATCCACACAGACATCCCTACAAAAATTCTTCCAATCCGTTACAGCTTTTATCATTATTAATATTTAGTTCAGTTTTAATTAGATCACTATTAGCTTCATACACCCACATCCACATAAAAATTAAAATATCTATCATATTCAAATGACTCTCTTCAAACCCCGATCGCTTTCTAATGTATCGTTTTATGTGGTGAGCATTTGAACCTTTCACGCGACAAACCCATTCAAAGCCGTCTGATCGATCTGTACGTTCGACCAGAGATATATCATCAAACAGGATATTTATACCGATTACTAATTAAACCTTCATTCATACACCAGTTAATCACTGATTTATTTCCATTGTTATTCAAATCATACAAAAACTTAAGATTTATCTTACTTACCGAAGTCATTTTCAGGATCAGAAACAAGACAGAAACAACGACAAACTCACTAGCCGACATCCAACGAAGAACTGAACTCTTTGAACATTCAAAAATAACGGTAATATTCATCTAAACCAATCAGAATCACGTACAGAGGTTGCCATAAATAAAACAACATCGCCCAGATTGGCGATCAAAACTTGGCGAGAATCCAGGAGCACCCTCAAATATAGGCTAACCCACTGAAACATCAACAAGGTAGTTAGAATTCAACCCTCTCGCTTAGCCAAACCTCTGAATAATTTTATAAATTAACTAAAATATTTTTTTCCCAAAATTTTATCTTTAAGGGGATATATCACCTTATAAACAACATCAAATAGAAAATCTTTTCTTATTTTTCATTTTATCATATCTTTTTTTTTTTAAATTATTATCATAAATACTCTATTCTTACTAGCATATAGCCCGTCATATGACGGATCAGTAAAATTTTTAATTTTCCAGAATTGTAAAATACCCTATGAGGCAGATAAAAAATGATTTGATTTTTGGCTGAGCATTATCTGGTACACACTCAATAATTTGTTTACCTTCATATTCCTTTAAAGTCTCCTGATACTATGAATGTAGTTTAGAATCACGTTGAATTCATTTAGTCAAACAGTGTGGATATGCATGAAAAATAAACACACAAACGGACAAATTTCTTAATTTTCAAAGATATATAGCCTAAACGCTAAATATTTATTAGTCCGTAAAATAGGCTCCTAGACTTTTAGTAAACGTATTTGTTGTTAATACCGGTGATAAAATTTTTATTGCAGAAAAAATAATCGATGTTTAAAT
>CM063510.1:442233-457233 GCA_032207245.1 Pardosa pseudoannulata | reverse complement strand
ATTTTGTTGATTTCCGTTCTTCCGCAGTTAAATAATTCTGCTATTTTTCATTCTCATTCCTATTTTTCATTCTCATATTCACGCAGAACTTCAATGCTCTGATCGAGATTTAGAAAAACGCATTTCGACATTGTTGCAACTCAGATCACTGACCAAATAATGAAATGAAACTGGCGAGAAGGACATTTTTGCTGACAGAGGTGCAATTCTTCCTTAACTTTACCGATTGGAATTCCAAACAAAGGCCCTAGGACACCTTCAACACGTGATTCTCCAGTTTCTATGGATGGTGCAATAGGGATTCCCTATCTGAAGGGTGTGGGGAGAATACAAAAGAGAACAGATGTAATCTTTCTTAGAAAGGAGGGGGGCAACGGGAATAGACTTCTCAAGTTATTCCTTTGTTTTATATCCGACCATAAACCTGACCTTGACTTTTTTCGCTCAAAATTAAAGCACGGAGAGAGTAGAATTTCTCGAAAAATGAAAGGGGCAATCAGACTTGGTGACTGTTCAGAGGGGGTCGGGTGGCCGCTGATACAGGTTATTTTACCATTAGGTCTACGAGTCGTAAAGTCCATGCCATGAAAAATTGGCCGTTTGGAAGGGTGGCCGCTCGGAGAAGTTTCACTGTATTCGATTCTGAGGAAGGCAAGGGCCCATCCTGGACTGTCTGGCCATTGAAGAAGTAGAAGAAACAGATTTAAAAAGGTCAAATTCTTTCGTAATGATGTCTATGGATAGCGAACAGATGCAGGTACTCAATGTGCATCCACAGTGCAACTTCTGCTGAATTCCAAAACGGTACTTAGTACCTTTTTGTAGATGTAACAAGGTTGTAATGAATAAAGTAATAAATAAACAACATACCCTTTGCTGAATAAAATATAATCCTATATAAGCGATGACATATGCGCTTAGGAACCCAAAAAGTCTCCATTTTGTCTTTGGAGGCAGTCGACCTCTGGTAACTGTATAACCTTTTGCAATGAACAATAGCAGAGACAGGAGAAATAATGTACTCAGAGCTTCTGCACTTTTACCTAAAAATATAATTAGTGAGGACTTCATTAATACTTGGTAGTTTGTGAACAAACAGACTGTGAACATAGAATTTTAATTTGTTTTTTTTCTTATAAAAGCTTTATCATACATGGGCATAAAATAGCAAGAGTTAGTTTATAATTCTTTTTCTCGTTGAAGAATTCGTGCATTTCTCGTTTGATAGCGAAAAATTTCAACCAACTGAAAGGTCTTATCACTCGTGAGCCTGACACAAAATTAATCGGTTAAAAGTTTTCCGTTATCACACAAGAAACCAAGCACTCTTCATCTGGAAAAGGAATCATAAACTGAATCTGTTGATATTTCAACATGTTGTGTACATGCTGTACATGACATGCGAGAACGTTTTAAGATGGGTGTGATTTTTTAAAATTTGAAATAACTGATCCATACGAAATGTGTTATGAAATCAAATCCTTTACGGAAAAAATAATAACAATATCTTTTTTTTTAATATTAATCATACGACATTCGAAATCGAATACCTATTTATAAACTGTTCTGTGTTAAAGCTAAAACCAAAAGTTAAAGCCTTATCCCATGTCAACCTGTACGTGTTGTAAAAGCAACAGGTTTTTAAGCAACGGCCGAAAAAATTTGTCCATCCTTGATCTAAACAGCTGGTTAGATACTCTTTTCTTTATACTATGCTTATAGGTAAAATTAAAATAAAACAACAATTTTATCTTAGTACAAAAATCATTGAGCATTGGTAGCTCTATCGGCAAAGGCAGCGATCACGTAACTGAAAGGTTGAGAGTTCTTGGTTCTAGACGGCCTAAGATCCGCCATGTACATTAAGGGTGACTGAAGCAGGCAAAATATGTTCGGGGTCACAATGTCTTCCAAGTTCTCAAACGATACCTCTGGGGGTGTCAAGCCAAGCCGAGGGGGGGGGTCTTCTGCTTGGTCCCTGCTTCTGAATTACGAAGACCCAGCGGGGGAATGTTACTTGCGTCCGTAGCATTACTTAAGTTATGCGTGCTAAATGAGTAACAGTGGAGCAGCCATGTGTTGCCATAAGGACATACGTCATACGTCTGTAATTGTCAGCTGCATTACAAAAAAAAATGTCAAAACACGGTGTATTTTTTTTTCTTTATACGAATTTCTGGTTCCTGAGTTACGAAATAGCTAACTTACTTTTTAATGTGTGTAAATGCAACAATATTCTTACGAATTTGTTTAGGGAACCGTAAATTTAGCATGGGACTCTATGGGTATCTCGCCAAATTGGAGACATATCGGCTTGTTGGCGACAGTTTTGGCAACCTATTTTTGTCACCAAGTTCATCGCCAAGTGTTGCGTCACGTGACAACTTCCGGCTCCGGTTTCTGAAATATTAAAACAGTTTCTTCTAGTCTATATAAGGCAGACTGTGTCTCAAAGCGTAGAGTCGTTCTCGCCATGAATTTTAAACTGAGCCTAATTTTTAATTTTAATTTTTTAACTTTAATTTTATTTCTTGTACTAACTTCACGTAATTTCATTTATTATTTCTCTCATCATCATTCACCTATATCTTCACTGTCTTGTACAGTAATTTAGTAATAAAAAATAAATAAATAAAATAAAATAAAATAAAATTATTAAAAAAAATTTTAATTTAAAAAAACAAATAAAAAATTCTTGCTATCCTTAAACTTCCTTATTTTTGTTTTAAATGTATTTCATCTTAATTTATTTAACTTGTTAAGGGCCTAGCAATTTTTCTCATCCCAGCATTAAGACCTGCATTTTTATACTTATTGTTTTTCCTCTTAAAAGATTGGACACCTGATTTTGAATTCTTAACTTGCAACAGAGGATAAGGCCTTCGGCCAAGGTACCCCATCAACTCTTCAATAACTAACAGCGTACAGTTGTTAAGTGGATCTCTCGGTGTAAGAATTACGCACGATGTGTTGTGTTTCACCGGTGCTTCCGTTTTGTTTGATGCGGAAGAGGTACGTAAGCCCGCGGCATTGTGCTCGAGTTGTTCCGCGATGACATTGTATTTTTGAAGTGATTGCCAATAAATCATTGTTTTCGTGCAGAAGTCTTACTTAAAGTCCATTCAATCCCTGAACCCAATTTTGAAGTTCGTAATAATATCATTTCATGTTCTGCCATCTGTCGGTGACCAACAACGTTAATGTAAGTTGTTATATCATGTCATAGATGTTAGGTAAAAAAATAGTTTTAATGTGAACAGTAGCCATCTAATATTATCAAAGAATGATCAAACCTTGGTGACTCAACATCATATCGAATGGATTTGTATAAAATACACATAAACGGACAATCTCTTTTATACAGGGAACATAGTAAAATATCTGACCGACCTTTTTCTTCCCAAACGTTAATCGTTAACATATACCTCCTATTACAAGAATGTGTCAAATAAAATAAGCATTCGTTTTATAGTACTTTTTAAATTTTAAAATTAAATTTCCCGAAAATTTTCAACACCAAATT
Source organism: Pardosa pseudoannulata (assembly GCA_032207245.1). Taxonomy (NCBI): domain Eukaryota; kingdom Metazoa; phylum Arthropoda; class Arachnida; order Araneae; family Lycosidae; genus Pardosa; species Pardosa pseudoannulata. The sequence continues at coordinate 453,710 of CM063510.1, read as the reverse complement.
TTTAAGTGTACTCTATATCTAGTAATAAATATTGAAATTCCTATTCCTAGAAATGATATCCTAGAACCATGGTACCAAAAAGCTTCAATTCTGTGACAAAAATTGACCCAGATATTAAAATTCAAAATTTCAAGAATTTTTTTCTCCTTCATTCAGGATGATGAAGGATAGATCTAGATGATAGATTAAGTACAGTAATTTGAAATTGAAATCAGGTTGTAATGTACCTTTGACGGTGGAAGGGGCAGTGGTTGGTTCTTTATATAAACGAGGGTGTATCAATAGCAATGTTGATATATTGTTCTTTCCAATAAAATTAGCTATTCATATCATACCTCTCTACCTTTTTCAGTAAAAGGGACGTTGTAACCTGATTTCAACCTCGAATTACAGTAATTAATTTGTTAACTGATCCCGCAAAGGAGATTAAAATCTTTGAATTTTAGAACGAGTGTCAATATTCACTTATCAGAATGATAAAAAAAAGGAAAAATTCTTAAAAATTTAAATTTTGTGTGTTTTGCGGAAATTAAAGGGGTGGTAATAGACAGGTTGCGGGGAAAAAAGGGCGTCAAAGGACTTAGGTTGAGAAAAAAGTATGGTTAAGGGATTAACTATTCACACTGCATATATATAGATGTAACAATAAGTTACATTCGGTTCATCTTTTTTTTTTACCTGTTCCAGCGTGGGGGGGCAACGTCTCTCGCTTCCGCGGCCACGAGCTTCAAGCCGTACGTGCCTTCCGGGTAGTGCTAAATGAGAGACAACCTCAGGGGTATACCTTCTTTAGGTATACACGGGTGTTACCAGCCCAGGGTTCACCTGAGTGATCTTTATTCTCCGTCTTCCCTGGTAGTCCAGAACTTGCCTCTGTAGAGCTTGTTCCTTAATTCTCGAGCCAAGACGGAACTTCTCGTAGGTCAGCTGAAGCTCTATATCTGTTGTGGTTGCGGTCGTGACGACTTCGTCATTACTTGCTGTATGGCTTCGGCTAGGTCAGAGGAGAAATTCCCTTACCTCTTCCCGCGCGTTATCGTCAAAGACATACCCGACCAGGACTGGTTTGAACTAGAAAGAAACTTTGGACTTCTCCCAACCAATAGGAGGGTCCGTTGGTTTGGGGAATTCTAACCTCCCGCCGTTCTGGAGTGGACCCCTACTTTTTTTTTTCTCCGCGAGGCAGTCTGATTTTTTTAGAGGACAAGGTTGTGACCAGAGGAGAGTAGAAGGTAAACGCTGCTGGCATCCGCGGCTTGAGTGACAGACCTTTTGTGAAAAATCATCGCCATATTGTTTTTTAGGGCCGGCGCCGACTCGAGAGCAGTCTCTGATATCCACAAATGATAAGTCGATTCCAGTTGTATTCCTTAGGCATTTATTTAATTGTATAAACTCATTTAATCAAGACATATTTGTCCATGTGTTTATTAATGAGTACTGATTTTTTCTTTGTCAAACACTAGGCCAACGTAATATTATTTTTACAATAGATTAGCTTTAAAAATATTTATGGCTCAGAAATAGTTCTATTTTCAGAAATAGTATCGAATCTAGAAATTTAAATTCAATGTAAGAATTCCACCACATTTTCAAAGTTCATATAAAATATAAATTAATAAAACGTGAATGGGATAATGGAACGACATACACTTTTTGCACTTGCTATAACAAATACAAGTGAATATATTAAATTATCTAGAATGGAAACTGAAACCTTACTAATTACAAGCATTTAATCATATTTTTAATTTTTACTTGGTTCATTTGAAGTATGTAATACGAGTCCTTATTCCCTCTTCTCCCCAACTAACTATGAGAAACCTCCTCAAAAGTATGGATTACATTTTTTCTTCATTTTGAAAGCAAATGACAAGGTCTTCTAAATTTGTTGTAGTTTTAACCCTTTTGAAGAATTTAGAGTACTTTGTTAATTACTTGTGACATCAATCTATTAGGCAAATTTAATTTTTTAAAAATTTAAAAGCTCGAAAAAAAATTTAAAAACATTTTCTGTCTACTGTAACAATTACCTGTGATGCATTTAACCAGCCTAAAGGCCTTCAGAGTCAACCTTAATTTCAGTACAAAATTTGATTAAATTCAGCCATTTAAGAATGCATACCAAAGATATATCCCAGGTAGCAAATTTAGTTTGAAGCAAACTTGTAGCACTCTTGCTTTGCAAGCCTGCAAACTTGCAGCAAGTTCAGCATGACAAGTCTGCAAGTTTGAAATAAGACTGCAGCAAGTCTACGGAAACTTCGAAGTCACCAAGCCTCCAACTTGCAGCAAACTTGTCATGCAAGTTACAGTACACTTGTCGTGCAAGTTTGCTGCAAACTTGTCATATCAAACTTGCAGCAAGTGCAGAAAGTTCTCCAAAAAATTGAGAAAAATTCACTTAAAAATTAAAATTTTCAACATATGTTTAATTTGGCCCAATACACATGCTTGAAAACGAAAACATTGCTTAGTGAATTAATAGAATAAAAACATCTATTTAATTTATTAGAAATTTTGGATAGTTGAAAATTATAGAGAAATGTTATTTAAAAAAAAATGAACCACACTTGAGTAATTAAAATAATAAATTGCAATTAAAAAATCCATAGCAGCTTGCGGAATGGCGTGTCTGCCATGTTGTCACTCTCGTCTTTGGCCGGGAAACGTTTCGCATGCTCTCGTTATCTTAACTCTCATGCAATGATTGGAATTTTCGCTTGCTCCCAGCTTATCAAGATTGCCACAGTTTTGCAGCAAAATTGCGTTGCAAAGGAGTGGTCGCTTTATGCTCCGTCGCACTTGCAGGAGGTTTGCTGCAAGTTTGTCGCGTCAAATTTGTTATGACAACATATTATCCAGAAAAAATCAATCTTGCTGCAAGTATGCATGCTATCTGGGATACATATAGGGGATTTTAAGCTCCCGGGGCTATAAGCTTCCTTTGTTTTGCAGTATATTTAATCATGCAATAAAGTCTGTACTGTACCATGGACTGATTTTTTCAATGTTGCATTTTCACTCATTTTAAGGACTTTTGCAGTCAATTTGTAGATTTTTCTGTGGACTGAGTAGTGACTATTTACAAGCAAATTAAAAAAGTTTACTTTAACACTAGATTTACGGACGTTGATCATATACCTATTTTTACTGAAGTGAGCCAATTTGATTCACACAAGAAAACTGAAGTTTTTTGCAAAGAAAATAGTTCAAAATTAATTTAAATGAAATGTTTATCATCAAAAAATTCATGGAAAACATTTCTTACATATAAAATTTGTTTTTGAAACATATTTCTCGCAAACATTTCTATTACATTTAGCACAATGTTTTCTACATCTGTTTCTTTTGCATGATTGTTGAACTTGATAATCCTTCCGTACGTCACTCGCATGAATTTCTGTCATTGGAATGGAAGTGTTCTCTACTTTTTCTTTATATTTACTTTATACTATACTTTATATACTTTATAGTTTATATTTACTTTATACTATATTTATTACTATATTTATTTATTTTCATATACATTCTATGAGTCAAATTGGCTCACAACCGTGAAAATAGGTATACCACATTTGATAATGCGAAATGAAGGGGTTTGCGGGGAAGAGAAATGAAAGTTTACATATATTTTATTACTTAACTAAAAACTAACGTATGTTTTTGAAAAGGGATATTAAAGTTTTATATATATATAATAGTGATCAAATTTTTAATGAGTCAAATTGGCTCGGTCCTTAAATCTAGTGTTAATCAACTTCATTTTATTTAATGACGACTGTTTCTATTTACATATATCCTTAACTAATATGATATAACTAATATATAATTTTTAATGAGTCAAATTGGCTCGGTCCGTAAATCTAGTGTTAATCAACTTCATTTTATTTAATGACGACTATTTCTATTTACAGATATCCTTAACTAATATGATATAACTAATATATAATTTGTAATGAGTCAAATTGGCTCGATCCGTAAATCTAGTGTTAATCAACTTCATTTTATTTAATGATGACTGTTACAATTTACAGATATCCTTAACTAATATGATATAACTAATATATAATTTTTAATGAGTTAAATTGGCTCGGTCCGTAAATCTAATGTTAATCAACTTCATTTTATTCAATGACGACTGTTTCTATTTACAGATATCCTTAACAAATATGAAATACATTTTAGATGTGTTCTGATGACACTCGAATGAATTATTCTGTTTCAAAGATGACATCGAGGATTTCCTTTGGGAATTTAGCTTTCTGACATGCTGTCACACAGAACAATGATTCAGCAGTCGCAAAACCAGAACCGTGTCATGCTTAATAGTTCAAAGAAATGTTTATCATTTCGTGACTCGAATAGGCTCAAAGTGTTTTGTAGTGGAAAATGTCTAATCTGTCATTGAATCCGAGTTTTCAAATGAACTTTTTCTTGATCCTTAGAAATTAATTTTCTATCCCCCCTTTTCTTTCCAATAAATTATTAGAAATACAGAGTATTCTATGTTTAGAGAGTTGTACGAAATAAAAGAAGTATTGTAATCGTGAAAAGTTTTAACGCTGCCAGACATAAGTAAAAAAATTAGTCTTAGAAAGTTGAAATTTTTACAATGGTTAAAAAAATGGTTACAAATGGTTACAATGTATTTACAATCTGCAATCTATATATTACGAAAAATCTTAACATGAAAGCTGAAATAATACTGTATCTGTTTTGACAAATCTTTCCTGACTAGCATATAGCCCGTCGTATGACGAGATTAGTAATGGTTAAAAAAATTATTACAATGTATTTAAAATCTGCAATCTATGTATCTGTTTTGACAAATCTTTCCTGACTAGCATATAGCCCGTCATATGACAAGATTAGTAAAATTTTTAATTTTGCAGAATTGTAAAGAACCCTATGAGGCAGGTAAAAAAATGGTTTGGTTTTTGACTGAGAATTATTTTACAAGAAAAAGTAATCGATAATTAAATTTAAAATTATCACATACATATCTAATCTATTATTTAAGAAAAATATAAAAGAAAATTATTGACGTCATATCTAAATCCAGTGGTAAATCGCAGGAATTAATGCAGACGATATTTAAATAGTTTAAAATAAGAACTGATTAAATGAGAGGAATGACGTCATAGTGCTAGAAAGGGTTATTTTTACCTTTTACAATCTGCAATCGAAATATTACGAAAATATATATTGTTTACATATATTTTCGTAATATTTCAATATAATATATTTCGTAATATTTCATAATATATAATATTACGAAAATAAATATATATTGAATATATATTGCAAAAAAATCTCAACATGAAAACTGAAATAATGCTGTATCTTTTTTGACAAATCTTTCCAGACTAGCATATAGCTCGTCATATGACGAGATTAGTAAAATTTTAAATTTTCCAGAATTGAAAAGTACCCAGGCAAAAAAATAGTTTGTTTTTTTGACTGAGAATTATTTTGCAAGAAAAAATAATCAATGATTAAATTTAAAATTATCACACACGTAACTAATCTATCATTTAAGCCAAATATAAAAGAAAATTATTTAAGTCATATCTAAATCCAGTGATAAAACGTATGAAAATAATGCAGATGATATTTAAATAGTTTAAAATAAAAAATAATTAAATGATAGGAATGACGTCATAATGCTATAAGATTGCTATTTTTACCTATTGATAAATAGTGATAAATTGATAAATTTAATCCGCTGCTCTTAACCGGGAAAAATAGGGCTCGAAATAATGGATTTCGAACGTTTCAACAGATGACAGTATTTTTGCTGTTATATGAAGCCTATTTATACCAATTTATTTTAGAATATGACCGATAGTTTAGGAGAAGATAAACTTTACTCGCTTTGAATTTTGCTAACCCTAACTCATCAAGAATCAGATATGGAATCCCCCGTCCATTCCAGGTCCAACAGCTTCAGAAATTCGAGGACAGACGGACAGATAACTTAGGCTATTGTTATATAGGGGATTATAATATTTTCGAAGTAATAATCAATTTCTTTTACAGACCCTGGGAAACTTACTTTATGAATAATCCTCGTTTCTGGAAATCTATTTACCTGAAATCGTATGCTCCTTTGTTTCAGTTGTTATTCTTATGTAATAGTTACGCCACTAAATGGCGAAAAGGAAAAAGCATATAACCAAATTTATTCTATACTCTTCATTGGCATAATTTCTAAATGTCGAACTAACCCCAAGTATTGTTTTGAAGTCGACCTAAGTACGACGTTTTTGATTAAACAATAAATTCAAAAGAATAGAATTTTTATTGCCATAAAAATACAAACCTAATAGCTTCAATCCAATTCCAGCCGATCCTTCTTGTGCGTAAATAGAATAATAAGCACAAAGAAATATAAGGCCAATGCATTCGAAAATGACAGAGAAGAGAAAGAGAAGGTATGTCCGATGCAAAAGATGGCGAGCCCGCAGTGCTTCTGTAAGGTAAAGAAAAATTAAGAGACAAAGCTTCAAATTAACACTAGAATTACGGTGGTCTTTGTATACCTAGAATTACGGCGGGTGTCATTTTGACCCCTTGATAAGATATCTGCATATTTCTCTATATGATATAATATATTTGTGAAAAATAAATTAAAATAACGCAAATTATGACAACTACAGTTTGTTTTTAAAAATATACAGACTTTGCAGGTATGTAGGATCAACTAAACGATTTATTACGTTCTCTCCTAAACTTTGATCACTTGATCTCATTTCATCTTTTCCTAAATAGGGAAATCCGTTTAATAAGTATTTTGTCCTAACATCTGCTTCTAGCCAAAATTTCATTCCGAATTTATCGAGATTGTTAGGGATATACTACAAAAAACGGCATCTTGTTTTTGTAGGGAATAACTGTTCATCAAACGTAATATTTTCATTTGGTTTGTGGCAAAGCTTACAGTTTTCTATAAAGTATTCCATACCTCGGATATTAGTGTAAATTTATCACACTGCAAACGTGAAGACCTTGTTAGTTTATTTTCAAAACGAAGAAATTTCATAACTTCCGGAAACCTACCCATCGTTTCATGAAAAACTTTTGTCCCCAAGTCTTGGACCACAAACTAAGAATTGATAAGCCCTTGGAGGCTAATTCCCCCTTACGTACAATAACGCTATGAATGTTTCCAGTTCTGCTAATAAAATAGTGAAAGAGTCGTTATGAAGTTTACACTTGTCTTCAACATCAGTATATAGCCTGCCTTATTTCTAGGTAAAATGATGGACAAATAACTTAGGCTATTATAAGGGGTTTCATAATTTTGTGATTAGGACTGGGATTTTAGGACTTTTCAAAGCTCTAATGAAATCCCCCCAGTAGCATAGCAATATCTGACGATATCGTACACAGTTACTCTGGCAATATCGGATGAAGTCCGACAAGCCCGTCACTAGGGCGTGTCAAAGGTGGCATTGGCCACAGGCGCATCAGTCATAGGGGCGCCGAACCATGAAGAAAATAAGGTCAGAAAGAGGACGGTTCGTCTCGAGTAAAAATAAGGAAAAGTTGAAAAATAATTTCTTTTAACTATAAAATCCAATGTGTTTAAAAATTATATTTTTATTAAGTTTTTCTTATTTTTTAAAAATGCTTCTAGAGACTAAACTTTTTATAGATTTTTACAAAATGTTTACCAAACAGTCCTAATATGCCTTTATATAAATACAGTTTTCGTTTTAAATTTTAAATTTATTAATGTTATTAAAATTAAGTTTAAATTTAAAAATTCGACAATTTTTTTTATGAAAATTCAACATCTAAATAAAACATATTCCCCCTCGAATAAACTATTCCGCTTATCAAGAAACTAATGTCCCAGAATATTCAAAAGTATCTAAGTATTAATACGGTAAAAATAGAAGAAAAAATTAAAAATTAATATACAAGGAACATTTTAAGAATCAAGAAAATATTTTGTGAGTTCATTCTGAATATATGATATGAAAAAAGATGTTTATATATTTTCTCACTATATTTGGTGGTAGGGGCGCAGACCAGTTTTCTGCCACGGGCGCTAAAGGACCTAGTTACGGCCTTGAAGTCCGATGTTGCACGAATACCTTTATTCGAATATCGGTCAATATTGGTAATCGTCGGACTGGACGATGTTGAATTTGGAAATGTAAAATGGTATACCATTTTTCTCAATGTATTCTTATTTTTAAATGTTATACTGTTTAGTATTTTATATTAATCAAGGGGATAGCAAAATAGTTATAAGAAATGTAATGAACTAATGTCAGAATTCTTAAAAAACAAAAATTCAATTCTCTGAATTATATATATTGTTACGAATTTGTTTAGTGAACCGTAAATTTAGCATGGGACTCTATGGGTATCTCGCCAAATTGGCGAGATACCAGCTCGTTGGCGACAGTTTTGGCAACCTATTTTTGTCACCAAGTTTGTCGCTAAATGTTGCCAAGTGTGGCGATAAGTGACAATTTCCGGTTTCTGGAATATTCCAGCAGTTTCTTCGGGCCTATATAAGGCAGGCTGAGTCCCAAACAGAGAGAGTCGTTAAGTGGATCTCTCAATGTAAGAAGTACGCACGGTGTGTTGTGTTTCACCGGTGCTTGTTGTTTGATGCAGAAAGAGGTGAGCCCGCGGCATTGTGCTCAAGTTGTTCCGCGATGACATTGCATTTTTGAAGTAATTGCCAATAAATCATTGTTTCCGTGCTGTAGTCTTTAAAGTCCATTCAATCCCCGAACCAAGTTTTGAAGTTCGTAACAATATTAACTAAACAGAAATATCCAATTCCTCCACACTTTATTAAAAATATTTAAAAATGTTTTCAAGTTCTCTATATTTGCAGAGAACATAGATACATTCTCATATGATAATAGCCGTTTACGTCAGACATGCGATCTTTTGATTTTAAAAGTTTTGCATGACTGTTTGGGAAATAGAATTTAAATAAAGAACAATATCTGAATAAGGTGAAAATTACTAATCTTCGATCAAAATTAACTGTCACTTAAATTATTTAGTAAACCTCAACGTGAAAGCGTCTGAAGGCAGAAAGAGGATAAAAGTGACAGGAACTTTGCACATGGTTACCCGCATAAAGATGCTTGTCTTTGGCAGAATAGTAGTTGTGATTGTGCACATCTTTGCTTGTCGAATTTCGCAATGAGTTTATCCCCTGTACAGATTTAAAGATTTTAAAATAATGTTCAAGTTTTTTTAGTCATCTACTTTTCGAAAAAACAAGACGAAATAAAAGAAGCTCAATGTTGAACTTTTCAGGAATTTTAATATCACAAATATTAGGTTGGGGAAAAAGAAATCCATTATTTTTTTGGTAGATGGCGGTAGTGATCGATATCTCGTAAAGCATCAATCAAACAATTTCAAATTTATGCGCGTTGTCAAGGTGACATTTCCCATTAAAACCATTTTTTTTACTGTTTCTGTGTGGTCCATTTAGTTGTGAGTTACAGGATGTTCAAAATGGAAGTCAACAAAGAGAAAATTCGGTACATTTAACAGTTTTTCTTTGAAAGACCAAAACGCAAGCCAGGTGGCTGAAATTATGACTGGTGTTTATGGTGCCGATACTGTAACAGCTATTAATGTGCAATTTTGGTTTCGTCGATTCCGCTCAGGCATTTTTGATGTTAAAAATGCACCTCGCACAGGCAGGTCTGTCGTCGAAAATGTCGATAAAATCACAGAAATAGCCGAAGTTGACCGGTATGTTAGTAGTCATAGCATCGCCCAAGAGCTAAAGATCGACTATAAAACAGTTTTAAACCATTTGCGCAAAGTTGGATTTATAAAGAAGCTCGATGTTTGGGTGCCACACCAATTAACACCAAAAAACATGATAAATGGAATTTCGAGTCTGCGAAGCCTTGGCCAAACGAAATGAAATCGACCCATTTCTTAAATGAATGGTGACTGGGGATGAGAAATGGGTCAAATACGACAATATTGTGCGAAAACGATCGAGGTCAAAACGCGGTGAAGCAGCTCAAACGGTGGCCACACCAGGACTAACGGCCAAGAATGTTCTATTGTGTATTTGGTGGCACTGGAAGGGAATAATTTATTATGAGTTGCTTCCGTATGTCCAAACACTAAATTCAGGTCTCTACTGTCAACAACTGGACCGTTTAAAGCTATCAATAGACCAGAAACGGCTAGAATTGGCCAACAGAATTGGTGCTGCGTTCCATCAGGACAACGCCAGGCCGCATACGTCTGTGGTGACTGGCCAGAAACTCAGGGAGCTTGGTTGGGAAATTTTAATGTATCCACCATATAGTCCGGACCTGGTACCAAACGATTACTACCATTTTCTCGCATTACAAAACTTCCTGAGTGATAAGAAATTGGGATCAAGAGAAGATTGTGAAAATCGGTTACTAAAGTATTTTGCCAGTAAGGACCAAGACTTCTATGAGAGAGGCATTATGAAGCTAACTTTAAAATGGCAACAAATTACACAACAAAACGGTGCATATTTGACCCAAATCGGACAATCCGAAACATGTTAAATAAAGTCATTAATTTCACGCAAAAATAATGGATTTCTTTTTCCCCAACCTAATATATATTAACTAAACAGAAATATCCAATTCCTCCACACTTTATTAAAAATATTTAAAAATGTTTTCAAGTTCTCTATATGTGCAGAGAACATAGATACATTCTCATATGATGATAGCCGTTTACGTCAGACACAAATATAAACACTGCGATCTTTTGATTTTAAAAGTTTTGAGTGACAGTTTGGGAAATAGAATTTAAATAAAGAACGATTTCTGAATAAGATGAAAATTACTAATCTTTGATCAAAATTAAATGTCACTTAAATTATTTAGTAAACCTCAACGTGAAAGCATCTGAAGATAGAGGATAAAAGTGACAGGAACTTTGCACATGGTTGCCCGCAAAAAGATGCTCGTCTTTGGATGAATAGTAGTTGTGATTTTGCACATCTTTGCTTGTCGAATTTGGCAGGGATAGCCTCAGATTGGCTGATATAAGTTTATTGTCTGTACAGTTTTAAAAAATTCAAAATACTGTACAAGTTTTTTCACAAGTCCTCTACTTTTTGAAAAAACAAGATAAAAATTAAAAAAAAAACTCAAAGATGAACTTTTCAGAAATTTTAATATCACAAATATAACATTCGTCAACATTGGTAAAACGAGTATGATCTCCCATTAAGCAATATTCCTGTGCTACTTGGACAGTATTCGTAGCAATACATGTAAAGTTCTGAATAATCACAACATGGCTCTGTAAATCTTTCACAGACAGGAGTCTTCTGCTTGGTCCCTGCTTCCAAAATTACGAGGACTCACTTTTAGTAGTCCTTTCGAGACACTGATAAGCATTTTTCCATGGGAAATCATAAGACTTCTAGATGGACTTGACATCACCAAGTATTAAAAAGACAGTTCTTAATCCCAATAACT
>CM063510.1:438211-439633 GCA_032207245.1 Pardosa pseudoannulata | reverse complement strand
CTAGTCAGTTCAAGGACTGATTGAAACTTTATAGCTCTTCTAGCAGAGAGATCAGCCGAAATAAAATTGAAATTTAGCACTCTCATTTCTCGATTTCTAACTGAAAGAATATTGAATTTATAATCTATACCAGCAGTCGCTAAATGAAAAGTAGCCAGTGAAGAAATTTTGATGGTCCGCAGAAAATACGAATGATTATCGGCCATCCATAGAAACTAGTGTGACACATTGAACTACTTTTTATCTCTTTATCTATAAAGAACTAGCATATAGCCCGTCATATGACGGGATCGGTAAAATTTTTAATTTTCCGGAATTGCAAAGTAACCTATGAGGTAGGCAAAAAAGTAGCTTGGTTTTTGGCTGAGAATTATCTGGTACACGATTAATAATTTGTTTATCTTTACTGACTGTATTTTACTTGCCAATTTTAATTTATCTTGTGATATTACGTGATAGGAAGGATAGCAGAGGTTTAATAATTGACAGTGCTTATTTGGCGGTATATATAAATGATGTCCAAATTTGAGCGCATCGATTGCAAATCACGTGGTTATGTATAAAAAAACAAACACACACAAACGAACAAACTTTTTAATTTTCAAAGATATATAATTTAAACGCTAGATATATATTAGTCAGTGAAATAGACTCCTAGACTTTTATGAAAAGAATTTGTTGTTAATGCAGGTGATAAAAATTTCATTGAAACAACGAAATAATCGATGATTAAATTTAATATTATCACATATGTACCTAATCTATTATTTAAGCCAAATATAAAAGAAAATCTTTTCCGTAATATCTAAGTTCAGTGATAAAAAGTATGAAAATAACGCAGACGATATATAAATAATTTAAAATAAGAAATGATTAAATGAAATGATTAAAAAAATGACGTCATAATGTTAGAAAATATTATTTTTACCTATTTATTATGTGATAAATTAATAAATTGAATCGCCTGCTCTTAACCGGGAAAAATAGGGCTGGAAATAATTGCATGAAATGCTCGAAAAGGGGAGATAGGGTGGATTTCGAACGTTTTAAAGACGACAATATTTTTTTCTCTGATATGCAGCATATTTATACCCCTTTATTTTAGAATAGGATGGATAGTTTAGGAGAAGATAAACTTTAATCGCTTTGAATTTTGCTAGCCCTACTGATGTTTTGACCAGACGCCCATGTAACCGATATCAAATTACATTTCCAAGCAGAACATATATTATAATTTTTTTAATGATGTCGTAACATCTGGATAGCCGATCTAGTCAGTTCAAGGACTGATTGAAACTTTATAGCTCTTCTAGCAGAGAGATGGACCGAAATAATATTGAAGTTTCGCACTCTCGTTTCTCGATTTCTAACTGAAAGAATATTGAATTTATAATCTATACCAGCAGTCGCTAAAGGAAAAGT
>CM063510.1:415711-433211 GCA_032207245.1 Pardosa pseudoannulata | reverse complement strand
TTGAGTGGAACACACCAAGGAAAAAAGGTCTCCAAAATACTCTAAAGGCTTATTGTATCAGTGGCCAAAGCGTTCTATGATTTTTTTTTTACTTCACCCTTTGTCGACTAGAATGGAATACGGGAAACCCACCCTCGTTATTGTCCCTTTACTTCCGGTTATAAATAGATATTATAGATTATTAATTTTTAATACACATAAAGCTCGTCAAGTCTCGAAGATCATCAAATAAGAAATAATGGATTCTAAAAGTACAAATAAAAATATTCTTTAAGAGAATTATTTATATTTTTTTACGAAAGTCATCCAAGATATTTAGGGGATGCAATTAGAGATACGTCTGTTACCGCAAATGAAATATTTCGAAACAGAGATATACAAATCCATGAAAAGCTATCAGCGTCTTTGTGCCTCAGGGGATAGAGGTGCATGCCTCAATAAATGTCAGTCAAAGATGGATGCAGTTCCTAAACAATCGACCTGATCCTTCTCAAAACTCCATGGGGGAAGACAGAAATGTACATTACATCCATTTTCGAAACGTTTCTGGAGGTCGAAAATTGAACGTGAAACCGCTTTGCAGGCATAATCGGTTTGGCGGAATTGTACGTGCGAAACGCTTAGAGGGTTAAAAAAAGAAAATCTGAATTAATAACAAAATATTTTAATAAAAGACCAAAAATGTGATGCTCTAATCTTGTGTTTCTAATTAAAATGTAATTACTCATATGGTTTCCAGAATTTAGTGATTTTAAAAAGTCGTAAAGAAGTTCCTAAAATCTGCATTTGTGCCGAAATGTACATTTAATACATTAAAGTAATTTATGTCAAAGCACACATTTCTCTTTTTCTTTTTCTTCACAATTTTTGTTTAGATACTCTAATCTAGCTATGTACATATTTCAAAACATCATTAATATATGCAGAAAATTGATTATAAAATTAAAGTATTGTGTGTATTCAAATCTAATTTATAGATTTTCTTGAATAAAAAGCAGTGTTGAGTTGCGTTAAACAAAATTTTTAATCTTTTTTGTATTTGACGCTAAAATTATGTCTTGCATGACTCATTTGATTTAGAGTTAAAATAAATAGAAAAATCTTAATAATAGTATCTGTACTCAAGAAGAGAAAAAAAAATCTCTCTTTTTTTTTCACTGTTTAGTCACTTATTCTGTATTATTTGTCACTTTTCTCACCTTTCTGAAAGCACCTCAGCCGTTTCAAGCCTGTCATCATTATCCTTTGACATTAAAGAAAATCTAATAAATAATCAGACTGAATTTTTTTTTGTATTAAAATATTATAAAGGTATAAAATATTTTCATTATTTTTTAAAGTAGCTATAGTTGTTGGTGGATTAAATCATTCTCTAGGCAGCAAACATGTATTGAAATCTGGAAAATTTAAAACAGATTTATTGCTTATATTTTATTTTCTTAATTTTATGGATACTGGTGACAAATAGCTTTGAAGGAAAAAGTCTCTAAATTTTGTTATATGTGCTGCTTAAGATTTTATACATAGCCTTAAATATGATATGTAATTTCTCAAAGTAATAAGGGATATTTACTTAGTAATTGTATGTTAAATTAATTTTAATTAGAAAGAGAAGATTTTTGTTCTTTACATGGATTTCTCAACTCCATTTATTTCTGTCAATTCTATATTTGACCTTTAATTCTATTAACGTATTAATTCTCAAAGATTCAGAAAATTGAAAAACTTTATTAATAAATTGCTTTTTTTTTTGCAATTCTCAGTATATTTAATACAAAAATTAAAATTTCCTTGTAGAACACAAGTTAATGACACTAGATAACTTGTGTTAAGTATTATATGTGTCACATATTGTTAAGCTGTTTAACTTTATAAACTTTTATTTTTCTCTAAACTGATTTTCATCACAGGTTCTCAATTCTGTCACTTTCTCACCTTTAGTCACTTTTTTAAGTAGTCACTTTTTTCATGATTTATTACAGCAAAAGTCTGTTTTTGAAAAAAAGAAAATCTGAATTAATAACGAAATATTTTAATAGAAGGCCAAAAATGTGATACTCTAATCTTATTTTTCTTATTAAAATGTAATGACTCATATGGTTTCCAGAATTTAGTGATTTTAAAAAGTCGTAAAGAAGTTCCTGAAATCTACATTTGTACTAAAATGTACATTTAATACATTAAAGTAATTTATGTCAAAGCACACATTTCTCTTTTTCTTTTTCTTCACAATTTTTGTTTAGATACTCTAATCTAGCTATGTACATATTTCAAAACATCATTAATATATGCAGAAAATTGTGATTATAAAATTAATGTATTGTATGTATTCAAATCTAATTTATAGATTTTCTTGAATAAAAAGCAATGTTGAGTTGTGTTAAACAAAATTTTTAACCTTTTTGTATTTGACATTAAAATTATATCTTGCATGAATCATTTGATTTAAAGTTAAAATAAATAGAAAAATCTTAATAATAGCATCTGTAATCAAGAGGAGAAAAAAAAATCACTTTTTTTTTTCAATGTTTAGTCACTTTTTCTGTATTATTTGTCACTTTCTCACCTTTTTGAAAGCACCTCAGCCGTTGCAAGCCTGTCATCATTATCCTTTGACATTAAAGAAAATCTAATAAATAATCAGACTGAATTTTTTTTTGTATTAAAATATTATAAAGGTATAAAATATTTTCATTATTTTTTAAAGTAGCTATAGTTGTTGGTGGATTAAATCATTCTCTAGGCAGCAAACATGTATTGAAATCTGGAAAATTTAAAACAGATTTATTGCTTAGATTTTATTTTCTTAATTTTATGGATACTGGTGACAAACAGCTTTGAAGGAAAAAGTCTCTAAATTTTGTTATATGTGCTGCTTAAGATTTTTTATACATAGCCTTAAATATGATATGTAATTTCTCAAAGTAATAAGGGATATTTACTTAGTAATTGTATGTTTAAATTAATTTTAATTAGAAAGAGAAGATTTTTGTTCTTTACATGGATTTCTCAACTCCATTTATTTCTGTCAATTCTATATTTGACCTTTAATTCTATTAACGTATTAATTCTCAAAGATTCAGAAAATTGAAAAACTTTATTAATAAATTGCTTTTTTTTTGCAATTCTCAGTATATTTAATACAAAAATTAAAATTTCCTTGTAGAACACAAGTTAATGACACTAGATAACTTGTGTTAAGTATGTATATGTGTCACATATTGTTAAGCTGTTTAACTTTATAAACTTTTATTTTTCTCTAAACTGATTTTCATCACAGGCTCTCAATTCTGTCACTTTCTCACCTTTAGTCACTTTTTTAAGTAGTCACTTTTTTCATGATTTATCACAGCAAAAGTCTGTTTTTGAAAAAAGAAAACCTGAATTAATAACAAAATATTTTAATAAAAGGCCAAAAAATGTGATGCTCTAATATTATTTTTCTTATTAAAATGTAATTAGTCATATGGTTTCCAGAATTTAATGATTTTAAAAAGTCGTAAAGAAGTTCCTGAAATCTACATTTGTGCCGAAATGTACATTTAATACATTAAAGTAATTTACGTCAAAGCACACATTTCTCTTTTTCTTCTTGTTTAGATACTCTAATCTAGCTATGTACATATTTCAGAACATCATTAATATATGCAGAAAATTGTGATTATAAAATTAATGCATTGTATGTATTCAAATCTAATTTATAGATTTTCTTGAATAAAAAGCAATGTTGAGTTGTGTTAAACAAAATTTTTAATTTTTTTTTTTATTTGATGCTAAAATTATGTCTTGCATGAATAATTTGATTTAGAGTTAAATAGAAAAATCTTAATAATAGCATCTGTAATCAAGACTAGTAAAAAAAATCGCTTTTTCTTTCAATGTTTGGTCATTTTTTAGGTCACTTATTCTATATTATTTGCAACTTTTCTCACCTTTTTGAAAGTAGCTCAGCAGTTGCAAGCCTGTCATCATTATCCTTTGACATTAAAGAAAATCTAATAAATAATCAGACTGAATTTTTTTTTTGTATTAAAATATTATAAAGGTATAAAATATTTTCATTATTTTTTAAAGTAGCTATAGTTGTTGGTGGATTAAATCATTCTCTAGGCAGCAAACATGTATTGAAATCTGGAAAATTTAAAACAGATTTATTGCTTAGATTTTATTTTCTTAATTTTATGGATACTGGTGAGAAACAGCTTTGAAGGAAAAAGTCTCTAAATTTTGTTATATGTGCTACTTAAGATTTTGTACATAGCCTTAAATATGATATGTAATTTCTCAAAGTAATAAGGGATATCTACTTAGTAATTGTATGTTTAAATTAATTTTAATTAGAAAGAGAAGATTTTTGTTCTTTACATGGATTTCTCAACCCCATTTATTTCTGTCAATTCTATATTTGACCTTTAATTCTATTAACCTATTAATTCTCAAAGATTCAGAAAATTGAAAAACTTTATTAATAAATTGCTTTTTTTTTGCAATTCTCGATATATTTAATACAAAAATTAAAATTTCCTTGTAGAACACAAGTTAATGACACTAGATAACTTGTGTTAAGTATGTATATGTGTCACATATTGTTAAGCTGTTTAACTTTTATTTTTCTCTAAACTGATTTTCATCACAGGCTCTCAATTCTGTCACTTTCTCACCTTTAGTCAACTTTTTTAAGTAGTCACTTTTTTCATGATTTATCACAGCAAAAGTCTGTTGTTGAAAAAAGAAAATCTGAATTAATAACAAAATATTTTAATAAAAGGCCAAAAATGTGATGCTCTAATATTATTTTTCTTTGTAATTAGTCATATGGTTTCCAGAATTTAGTGATTTTAAAAAGTCGTAAAGAAGTTCCTGAAATCTACATTTGTACTGAAATGTACATTTAATATATTAAAGTAATTTACGTCAAAGCACACATTTCTCTTTTTCTTTTTCTTCACAATTTTTGTTTAGATACTCTAATCTAGCTATGTACATATTTCAAAACATCATTAATATATGCAGAAAATTGATTATAAAATTAATGTATTGTGTGTATTCAAATCTAATTTATAGATTTTCTTGAATAAAAAGCAATGTTGAGTTGTGTTAAACAAAATTTTTAACCTTTTTGTATTTGACGCTAAAATTATGTCTTGCATGAATCATTTGATTTAAAGTTAAAATAAATAGAAAAATCTTAATAATAGCATCTGTAATCAAGAGGAGAAAAACACGATTTTTTTCAATGTTTAGTCACTTTTTAGTCACTCATTCTGTATTATTTGTCACTTTTTCTCGCCTTTTTGAAAGTACCTCAGCAGTTGCAAGCCTGTCATCATTATCCTTTGACATTAAAGAAAATCTAATAAATAATCAGACTGAATTTTTTTTTTGTATTAAAATATTATAAAGGTATAAAATATTTTCATTATTTTTTAAAGTAGCTATAGTTGTTGGTGGATTAAATCATTCTCTAGGCAGCAAACATGTATTGAAATCTGGAAAATTTAAAACAGATTTATTGCTTAGATTTTATTTTCTTAATTTTATGGATACTGGTGACAAACAGCTTTGAAGGAAAAAGTCTCTAAATTTTGTTATATGTGCTGCTTAAGATTTTTACATAGCCTTAAATATGATATGTAATTTCTCAAAGTAATAAGGGATATTACTTAGTAATTGTATGTTTAAATTAATTTTAATTAGAAAGAGAAGATTTTTGTTCTTTACATGGATTTCTCAACCCCATTTATTTCTGTCAATTCTATATTTGACCTTTAATTCTATTAACGTATTAATTCTCAAAGATTCAGAAAATTGAAAAACTTTATTAATAAATTGCTTTTTTTTTTTTTTGCAATTCTCAGTATATTTAATACAAAAATTAAAATTTCCTTGTAGAACACAAGTTAATGACACTAGATAACTTGTGTTAAGTATGTATATGTGTCACATATTGTTAAGCTGTTTAACTTTTATTTTTCTCTAAACTGATTTTCATCACAGGCTCTCAATTCTGTCACTTTCTCACCTTTAGTCACTTTTTTAAGTAGTCACTTTTTTCATGATTTATCACAGCAAAAGTCTGTTTTTGAAAAAAGAAAACCTGAATTAATAACAAAATATTTTAATAAAAGGCCAAAAATGTGATGCTCTAATATTATTTTTCTTATTAAAATGTAATAAGTCATATGGTTTCCAGAATTTAGTGAAAAGTTTTAAAAAGTCGTAAAGAAGTTCCTGAAATCTACATTTGTAGTGAATTGTACATTTAATACATTAAAGTAATTTACGTCAAAGCACACATTTCTCTTTCATTTTCTTCACAATTTTTGTTTAGATACTCTAATCTAGCTATGTACATATTTCAAAACTTCATTAATATATGCAGAAAATTGTGATTATATAATTAATGTATTGTATGTATTCAAATTCTAATTTATAGATTTTCTTGAATAAAAAGCAATGTTGAGTTGTGTTAAACAAAATTTTTAACCTTTATGTATTTGACGCTAAAATCATGTTGTGCATGAATCATTTGATTTAGAGTTAAAATAAATAGAAAAATCTTAATAATAGCATCTGTAATCAAGGGGAGAAAAAATTGCTTTTTTTTTCAATGTTTAGTCACTTTTTAGTCACTTATTCTGTATTATTTGTCACTTTTCACCTTTTTGAAAGTACCTCAGCAGTTTTAACATATTGCAACTGGGTCTATTGGCCTGGTTTGACATCTCCAAATGAGTAACAATACAACAACATCCATTAAGAAACACAAATCGAATTTAATTAAAATCTTCTTCAAATTTTAGTAAAAAAAATTATGTATTAAGAATTTAAAATAAGCATAAAATCATTAAAAAATAAAAAAAAAATTTGAGATGGTTGTTAGAAATTGATCATATCGGATTCAAATTCCGTTAATCTCTTCTAAAAGCGTTCATTAAAGTTTTCTCTTATATTTTCTCGCTGCTCTACTGAGCCAAATATGATGCACTGTTTATATTATAAGACAATATTTTCAATATAACGTGAAAATATATAGTTACATTGAACATTTTTTCTGTTTCATTTCATAGCTGAAAAACTATTGTTCTCTTCATTAATAAACACCTTTTTGATTGTTTATATGAAAATTTAACGATTTGTTGCGTTTCCGCCTATTTTAAAGAGCCAAAACGCATGCACGCACGCGCATATACACATTTGGATGAACATAACCATAAACAATTGCTACGATGATTCTAGCGGAAGACAGCCATCATCGTAGCAGTGATTATAGCAGTGACGACCTAATTTATGATTAAAACCCAGTGCAAATTTATAGGTAAATTTTGGAACTGCAGAAATCACAAAGCAATTGTGAAAAAAGAAGGCGGATACAGCATTTTTTGATGATGATTCTTGACAGTTATATTTCTTACCTAGGAGTATGCTGAAAA
The DNA here is from genome assembly GCA_032207245.1 of Pardosa pseudoannulata. Lineage (NCBI taxonomy): Eukaryota > Metazoa > Arthropoda > Arachnida > Araneae > Lycosidae > Pardosa > Pardosa pseudoannulata. Next base: position 425,778 of record CM063510.1, on the reverse strand, counting down.
TTAAACTTACAACAAGTATGTTGAATCACTTTGAAAATACAAAAAATACGGATACAATTTTATGTCTATCAATCCCAAGCGGTGCATAGCATTTCTTGTATTTATTTTCTAAACTTCAATTTTATGTTTAAACTTCAATATAGCACTACTAGCATATAGCCCGTCATATGACGGGATCAGTAAAATTGCTAATTTCTAGAATAAGACGATTTCACGCAGTAGGGCAAATCTCAAATTATGATAATTTCTTTAGTTTCAAACGGAACAATTTATTGTTGTCGATTGGCTGTTATACAATGAAAATGATAACATTATAGTAGTTCGTGACGTTGTGCAAATTGCTTATTGTAAAGTACCCTATAAGAAAAAAAAATTATTTTTTGGCTGAGAAATATATTTTGTTTTTTCTGACCGCATGTTAGTTTATTTTTATCTTGTTCATATACGTGATAATACAGCAGAGTTTTAATATTGACAGTGATTATTTTGCGGTATATATGAATGGTGTCCAAAATTGAGCGAATCGATTGCAAACCGCGTGGTTATGTATAAAAAACAAACACACAAACGAACAAACTTCTGAATTTTCAAAGATATATAACTTAAACGTTAGATATTTATGAGTCCGTGAAATAGACTCCTAGACTTTTATGAAAAGAATTTGTTGTTAATGCATGATAAAAATTTCATTGAAAAAAAATATCGATGGTTAAATTTAAAAATAATCACATATGTACCTAATCTATTATTTAAGCCAAATATAAAATAAAACTATTTGCGTAATATCTAAGTTCAGTGATAAAACGAATGAAAATAAGGCAGACGATATTTAAGTAATTTAAAATAAGAAATGATTAAATGAGAGAGTTAAAGGAATAACATCATAATGTTAGAAAAAATGTTATTTTTACCTATTTATTATGTGATAGATTGATAAATTTAATCGCCTGATCGTGACCGGGAACAATACATCTTGAATAAATGGCGTTAAACGCTCGAAAAGGGTAGAAAGGAGGATTTCTAACGTTTTCGAACTCGCTTTGAATTTTGCTAACCCTAACTCATGAAGGATCAAATATGGATGCCTCTATCCATTCCAGGTCTAACCGCTTCATAAATTCGAGGACAGACGGACAGATAACTTAGGCTATTATTATATAGGGAATTATTATAATAATGTACCTATTGTACCATGTATTATTTACATAAAAGGAGGAGCTGTGTGATGTTCTTGCGTTAGTAAATCCGAACACGCGTGACTTCGATACTCGATGGTGCACCATTAGTGGTCCACGACACTCGGCATAAGCTGGGTCTTTTGGACATAAAAACTGAACGATGCTCTGCTTGGGACTCAAACGGTTAATGAAAGGAAGAGAAGATATCTTACTCCTATAACTAATTCAGCAATGCTCCCCGACAATAGCCCCGTTTACATGTGCCAAAAGCAGCGTAGAATGCTGGGTAGATACGCGAATTGTACTCCCCTTTCAAGAATTATCCCTAGCTACGGAAAAAATTGGGGGTAGAAAGAACCCACCTTTCTACCCGGGTAATAGCAGAGTTTACTCTCCTTTCCCATCATCCTTTGCGCTTACAGATGATTGCCGTCCCGTATGATCACGTGACTTCTAGCGACGATCCCGGCGAAATGGAGGGTAGAAATAATTGACCATGTAAACGGGTTTCTCCGACCCTCCAAGCAAAATCCCTTTACCCGGGTAAAAAGAAGGGTACATGACTGGCACATGTAAACGGGGCTAATAGTGCATAAACATAGGGGGTCCTTTCCCCATATTGGGTTCGAGAAGCACCTTCTACAGATTCTCAAGTGGGGATTTGACACTTAAAATATACTCCTTCCAGGCTCTTCATGTAAAACTAGCATGTACCCCTTCATATGACGGGATCAGTAAAATTTTTAATTTTCCAGAATTGTAAAGTACCGTTTGAGGCAGGTAAAAAAAAAAAATGGTTTCTTTTTTGGCTGAGAATTTATCTGGTACACGCTCAATAATTTGTTTATCTTTACTAGCCGCATGTTAGTTGCCAACTTTAATTTATGTTGTCATATAACGTGATAGGAGGCACAGCAGAGATTTTAATAGTGACAGTGATTATTTATCGGTATATATGAGTGATGTTCAAAATTGAGCGAATCGATTGCAAACCGCGTGGTTGTGTATAAAAAAAAAACAAACACACAAACGAACAAACTTCTTAATTTTCAAAGATATATAACTTAAACGCTAGATATTTATTAGTCCGCGAAATAGACTCCTAGACTTTTATGAAAAGAATTTGTTGTTAATACCGGTGATAAAAATTTCATTGCAACAAAAAATAATCGATGATTCAATTTAAAATTATCACATATGTACCTAATCTATTATTTAAGCCAAATCTATATATATAAAAATGAATTTGTGTGTGTCTGTCTGTCTGTACTCAATAGACTCAAAAACTATGCATCCAATCGCCGTGAAAATTTGGGAAATGTTTAGGTATATCCCTGGGAAGGTTTTTGTAAATTTTCAACGTTCGAAATTCATTCCTTCCCCCTTTTTCGAGCATTTCATGTCATTATTCCAAGCATTATTTTCCTCGGTTAAACGCAGACAATTAAGTTTTTAATTTATCGCATCATATCTAAGGGAAAGAAGCAATATTTCTAGCAATGTGACGTCATCCCAAGTAATTGTTTTAAACGCAGTTTTCCACGGTTAAAAGCAGGAGATTAAAATGTTCAATTCATCACATAATAAATAGGCGAAAATGATATTTTTCTATCATTATGACGTCATTCATTTAAATATTTCATTTATTCATTTCTTATTTTATATTATTTAAAATCGTCTGCTTAGTATCTATTCGATTTGAACTGAAATTTGAGATATAAAATGATTCACTTTCATTTCTATGTGACGCAAATTATAGCATTTTTATATGAGAACTAATTTTAAATTTAATTCTTGGTTCATTTTTATGTTACAATGAAATGCATATCAACAATATTCTAAGTACAAAAAGTACAAATTTCAGTGTCTCTCATGGCCAAATAAAACCTATCATTTTATATAGTTATCTTCATATTCATATGGTTGTCGATATGAATGTGTGTTTCTGTTTCATACAAAACTATGTGGTTTGTCATAAATTTCCTTAATTTTGGAAAACATTTATTACTACCAACAAAATTAGCACTGTTGCTGTCCAAACCTGTGCTTCCTATTCTATCACGTAATATGGCAAGATCTGTTAACTTTGCTAATCAACGTACAGTAGTAATACAGTAATGCAATTTAGGGTTAAGCTTATATTTTACAATAAAAAAAGTTTGAGCAAATTTAATATAAGACAAATTCGATTATAAAAACTGAATAATGTTATAATACGCTTATGATAGAAATATATAAACATGCCAATGACTCGAACTGAACTGTGACGAATTTAGAGAGTTGTTCACGAAAAATAAATCTTTGTTTAAAAGTAATATATTAAGTTCACCGTAGCGAAGCACGGGCAAACTTGCTAGTATAAAATAAAATCATTTACGTAATATCTAAGTTCAGTGGTAAAAGATATAATAGTGTAGACGATATTTAAATAATTTAAAATAAGAAATGATTAAATGAGATGGTTAAAAAAAATGACGTCATAATGCTAGAAGAAAATGTTATTTTTACTTATTTATTATGTGATAAATTGATAAATTGAATCGCGTGCTCTTTAGCGGGAAAAATAGGGCTTGAAGTATTGGCATTAAACACCCGAAAAGGAGGGAAAGGGTGGATTTCGAACTCGCTTTGAATTTTGCTAACCTTAACTCGTCAAGAATCCAATATGGATGACTTCTATCCATCCCAGGTCCAACCGCTTCATCAATTCGAGGAGAGGCGGACAGACAACTTAGACTATTATTATATAGGGGATTATTATAGTAATGTACCTATTGTAACATGTATTATTTACATAAAAAGAGGCGCTGTGTAATGTACTTCCGTTAGTAAACATAGGGGGTCCTTTCCTTATATTGGGTTCGAGAAACACCCTCTACAGATTCTCAAATGGGGATTTGACACTTAAAATATAATCCTTCCTGGGTCTTCATGTAAAACTAGTGTGGTGTCCAGACTCCATGGTGAGCCGCCGACTCCCACGCAACTCTACAACTCAACTCTTCGCAAAGCTTACCAGAGACAAAGAGTTGGATAGGTCAGACGAGGACACTCTCGATCAACGCGCTCGTTAGTACTTCTATGTCTACTTCTAGTGAAGTGTGAATGAATCAAGATTTATAAAGTTAAATGGAGTCAGTCATCATTCACCTAATTAGCATATAGCCCGTCATATAACGGGATCAGTAAAATTTTTAGTTTTCCAGGATTGTAAAGTACCCTAAAAGGAAGGTAAAAAATGGTTTGTTTTTTGGCCGAGAATTATCTAGTACACGCTCAATAATTTGTTTATCTTCATACTCCTCTAAAGTCTTACGATACTGTGAATGCAGTTTAGAATCACGTTGAATTCATTTAGAAAGATAATTCAAACTTTACTTAGCTACAGTGAAATTATCGTTCAGTTCTTCCCAATTTTTTTTCCCACAGTAATTAATGGAAGTAAAGGAATGAAACTGTCATTTCCACTACACCCTGGAGGTAGATAGAATTTGCTGTTAATACCGGTGATAAAATTTTCATTGCAACAAAAAATAATCGATGATTAAATTTAAAATTATTACATATGTACCTAATCTATTATTTAAGCCAAATATAAAAGAAAATTATTTATGTAATATCTAAGATCAATGACGAAACGTATCAAAATAATGCAGACGATATTTAAATAATTTAAAATATGAAATGATTAAATGAGATAGTTAAAGGAATGACGTCATAATGCTAGAAAAATGTTATTTTTATCTATTTATTACATTATTAATTGATAAATTTAATCGCCTGCTCTTAACCGGGGAAAATAGGGCTTAAAATATGGCATTAAGCGCTCGGAAAGGGAAAAAGGAGTCGATTTCGAACATTTTAAAGACGACAGTATTTTTTGCTGTGATATGAAGCATAGTTATACCAATTTATTTTAGAATCGGATCGATAGTTTAGGAGAAGATAAACTTTACTCGCTTTGAATTTTGCTAACCCTAACTCGTTAAGAATCCAATATTTACAATATGCCTCTATCCATTCCAGGTCCAACCACTTCTTAAAATAGAGATCAGATGGACAGATAACTTAGGCTATTATTATATAGAGGATTCCAGCAGGGTTGGACATTATTAATAATGAATGATACAATCATCTGTGACAAGGCCGTAGGCGAAGGGAAAGATTTGGGGAACCGGCCCCCCTCCGAAATTCTTAAAGACCGTTTCATGGAAAGAAAAGGGACAATGTGTGTGGGTGTGTCATCTACCTAGCTGTACATAGATAACAGTGGGCTTAGAACAGCGACGTTGAATTAAGGAATAGGTGCAAATTGGATTCGACATGTAAGAACAGACTGACTAGCACTTTTGTCATCTCGTCAAAATATTGTTGCACAATCAGAAGAAATTTTGAAAAATTTTTGACGAAAATTTCAAATAGACCATATTTTATAATAGGCAAGTAAAAATTTGAGCATTTTCATTTTCTTACAAAATTATTCTTTTTCTTTGGTTATACTTCTGTTTTAAAAATTAGAATTTAATAGTATAGTTTATATATTTTCAATGTTAATTTTACTATTAAATTCATTATGTACTTACTACATGACTCATATTTAAGGCTATAAATTTGTTCAATATATAATTTTTTTATTATTTTTATATTTTAAAATTACATTGTATTACAGGGTAATAGTGAAGAATAGGGTGCCCCTTGGCAAATTTGATGAAATTATTGGCAATGTTAACTAAAATACAATGGTATTTCATCTGAACAACATTGTATCCCTTGCTATTTGGGCGACTTTAATTGATGTAGATTGTAATAGTATTACATACATTATCTTAATTAACCAAAACCACTGAAAAACCGGGAATTTATATTTATGGGCAATTAATCCCTTAACAGTTTACAAAGCCAACAGCTCCAAATATTCAAAAAATTAGCCATGTTGAAAATGAACCTTTAATGGTTCACTATATCTAATATTTTAAAGCATTACGCGCATTTAATATATAAGAAATCTGTTCCACAAGAAGAACTGGTTACAAATATAATATAAAATTAATATAGATACCGATTGTTTGGACACGGCGAGATCAGGAGAAAATGTTATGCTACCATGCTCAGAGCTTCATCGCCAAGGTGGCTGGGGCCAGGGCTTCGAACCGTAATTTTTTTGTTCCGGTTTTCGTTCTGGTTCAACTAAAAAATTAATATCGGTTCAGTTCCGGTTTTCGCTCCGCCAAAAATAACTGTTTTCGTTTCAGTTCCAAATGAATGATTTCATTTTATGTATATTCTTATTTGTACTAAAAATATAATTCTATCATAAACAAAAAATGTAATTCTATCAAAATTTAGAAGATTTTATTCTTTTTTTTAATTGGTACACTATGTGAATTGATACAAACAGCAGGTACGATAAGAGCGGCGAGCATTGGCATTGTTATCCATTATCAAAATCGCATTTGACAACTAGGTTCATGATTACCCACATTCGTCGTTTGACTCTCACATCGTGCACTTGGCCTTGCAATAATTATGTAAAAAATATATTATTTATTTAGCATATGAAAATTGCCTCTAATTATTAATATATCTTCTAACGTGGTTTCACTGAGATTGCTTCTGTTGTCTCGGAGAATAAATTTCAAACCTGAAAACGCTCTTTCAACAAATATCAAAATAGGAAATCGAGAAGCAGTATACATGTAATGATAATTATAAAGTTGACGTTAAATTAGAAAATATTGATAAGTTGGTAACAGTAACAAAATGACTGAAAGATATATCGAACCGAAATAAACCGATATTTTTTTCGGTTCAGTTCCGGTTTTCGTTCCGACCAAAATAACGGTTTTTTCCGGTTTTCGGTTCAGTTTCGGTTCGAAGCCCTGGCTGGGGCACCCTGTTCTTCTTCAGTCAAGCCGTATTACAGTATTCATAAGGAGTATACATACATAAGAAAACCTGTAGTTTTAATGAAGTATCCTTCATAGAAAACAATGTCCCCCTCCGAACATAATTTCTGCCTACGGCCCTGATGTGTGACTAGAGTTAATGATAGGAATTATCAACTTGGAGGTCCACTATCATAAACTATTTCTTATATGAAACAGTTACATATTCACATCAGCACAAAATTTCCCAAATCTATTAATGACACTTTTGTTTGTTTATTTGTATCAACAGTAAAGTGTATAAAGGTTTTATTATTTGCAAATTAAAAAAAAACTCACTTCCAAATAAAGAAAAATTTTTATTCAGCTTTACGACTAGAAATGCTTATTATTAAAAATTATGCATATGATGTCCAAGTTTCCAAGTGGTTGTTTTCTTTTTTACGATCAGCCTGTCCTTAAAAAGTTTGCCAACCCCTGCGTTTACAGTATAGTTTTTTTTTTGTTCTTTTTTTAAACTGACTGCGTATAGTCGTTGTTATGTAACTTTCGTTGAAGTTCGAAGAAAGTTCGACGGAAGTACCGGTTGCGTAACCTCACGCGCGGGAAAAGCTGTTTTCTCTGTGATCTATTTTTAGAGATGAATCGAAACTAAAAGCCAACAAAGATCGAGATATTACTCAGGAATTGAATATGAATAGATGACTCTAATGATTCAAGATATTTCGTTATATCCCAATTCTACAACTGTATTAACCCTTTGAAGGTCACCAACATAAATTCTTTGGAATTTAATGAAATTAGTTTATAAATGTTATCTATGAACCTTATTAATGTAAAATATATGAACATTTTTCTTAACATTTCTTAAAGGGGTATACCTTTAGGAGGGTTTGAGGGGTAGTTAAACTGATAAACCCCTCACCTTGTACAGCGTGAATATAATACTTTTTATAATTTTAATTATATTGTAAGAACAATAAATAAGTATCCTTAAAATAGTACAATAAATAAAAAGTTTAACAAATAGTACAATAAATAAATAGCTTAACAAATAGTATAACAAATAAATACCTTAACAGATTGTATAATAAATAAATAACTTAAAAATAATACAATAAATAAATAGCTTAACAAACAGTATAATAAATAAACAGCTAAACAAATAGTATAATAAATAAGTAGCTTAACAAATAGTATAATAAATAAATACCTTAACAGATTGTATAATAAATAAATAACTTAAAAATAATACAATAAATAAATAGCTTAACAAACAGTATAATAAATAAACAGCTAAACAAATAGTACAATAAATAAATAGCTTAACAAATAGTATAACAAATAAATACCTTAACAGATTATATAATAAATAAATAACTTAAAAATAATACAATAAATAAATAGCTTAACAAACAGTATAATAAATAAACAGCTAAACAAATAGTATAATAAATAAGTAGCTTAACAAATAGTATAATAAATAAATACCTTAACAGATTGTATAATAAATAAATAACTTAAGAATAATACAATAAATAAATAGCTTAACAAACAGTATAATAAATAAACAGCTAAACAAATAGTACAATAAATAAATAGCTTAACAAATAGTATAACAAATAAATACCTTAACAGATTGTATAATAAATAAATAACTAAAAAAAGTATAATAAATAAATAGCTTAACAAACAGTATAATAAATAAACAGCTAAACAAATAGTATAATAAATAAGTAGCTTAACAAATAGTATAATAAATAAATACCTTAACAGATTGTATAATAAATAAATAACTTAAAAATAATACAATAAATAAATAGCTTAACAAACAGTATAATAAATAAACAGCTAAACAAATAGTATAATAAATAAATAGCTTAACAAATAGTATAATAAATAAATAACTTAAAAAATAGATTAATAAATAAATAACCTAACAATTTATAAGTGTTGATAGGTAGATACATTTATTTGAAGTTATAAGTCAGAAAAATCCAATTACAGAAAAAAGTAAGTCAGAAAAATCCAATATTCCAGGTACGGAAAGTTTAATTACATATATTTCAAAAGAAAAAAAATAAATTAAATGTAGTGCTGTCATATATTAAGGTTTAAATTGTCAAAACATAAAAAATTTTAAAAATATGTCGACAAAAAGTAAAGAAAAAATTAAAATATTTAAATGTGGTGCGGAACCACTGCCCGCTAAAGGGTTAACTAACATAAAATCAATTCATTTACTTAGCTTTTTTATTGTTACCTGAATCTGGTCACTTTTGTTTATTAAGTTTATGATTCTAAAATTTATTTTCCTTATTTCTGTGATTATATGTGTAAACATGTATGAATTGGACGGACTTCACGATGGGTGGTTGCAGTTATAGTCTATAAAAATGACACCGTTTAAGTCAAAGACCTTTATTAGCAGAACGTTGAAGGACAGGTTCCCACATCATTATAGGGACAGGACAAACTGAAGGGTCAGCCAGCATGAAGTTAGAAGCAAAAGGCTCTTAACACCCGGGTCAACATCTCAGTAAAAATCTCTGTGAAAATCTTTAGGAAATCTGCCTCCGATAGCGTGCATATCATTTTTGTTTGGAAATTTCCTAAATTGTAAGGGTTTAAATGGGAAAAGCAAAAGGACGCAGGAATTTTTGCTCTTGACTTAAGTTTTGAAAACCCCTAAAAATTTTCTCGGACTCTCTTAAGGGTTTTATACAAAATACCTACATTACTTTACTTTTCTTTATATATATATATATATATATATATATATATATATATATATATATATATATATATATATATATATATATATGCGTATATGTATATGTATATGTATATATTATATATATGTATATATATGTATATATATGTATATGTATGTATATATATGTATATATATATATATATAGATATATGTATATGTATATGTATGTATATGTATATATATATATGTATATGTATATATATATGTATATATATGTATATGTATATG
>CM063510.1:407904-410611 GCA_032207245.1 Pardosa pseudoannulata | reverse complement strand
AGCCCTAATTTCCCCGGTTAAGAGCAGGCGACTCAATTTATCAATTTATCACATAATAAATAGGTAAAAACAATATTATTTTCTAACTTAATGACGTCATTCCTTTAACCATCTCATTTAATCATTTCTTATTTTAAATTATTTAAATATCGTCTGCGTTATTTTCGTACGTTTTATCACGGAACTTAGATATTACTGAAAAAATTTACTTTTATATTTCGCTTAAATAATAAATTAGGTACATATGTGATAATTTAAAATTTAATCATCGATTTTTTTTTGTTGCAATGAAATTTTTATCACCGGTATTAACAACAAATTCTCTTCATAAAAGTCTAGGAGTCTATTTCAGGGATTAATAAATATATAGCGTTATATATCTTTGAAAATTAAGAAGTTTGTTCGTTTGCTTGTTTGTTTTTTATGTAGCCTCCACACTATGGCCAGTTGTTCACCACTTCCTGATGATGACCTAGAACGATGGTTCACGGGTCGCATCCACACGCTGGGCCACTAAATGAGTTGAGCGCATGGATTCGTCCATAGGGTCTACTGCGCACTTTAGTTGCACATCTGGCTGCCTTTGATCTTTGGAGAAAAACCGCCTTCGAAGCCATTGACCGCAAAAGCTATTTTATCGTCTGCCGCCATAGGCCACGATAAGCCAAAATCCCTCCAGACGGTGGTGATGGCTTGCAGTGGACCATAGTGTGGAGGGGCCTTTTTACATAACTGCACGTTTAGCAAACGATTCGCTAAATTTTGAACATCATTCATATATACCGCCAAATAATCACTGTCAGTATTAAAACCTTTGTTGTCCATCCTATCACGTAATATGACAAGATAAATAAAAGTTAGCAACCAACATACGGTCAGTAAAGATAAACAAATTATTGAGCGTGACCAGATAATTCTCAACCAAAAAATAAACCATTTTTTTACCTGCCTCATAGGATATTTAAAATCCTGGAAAATTAAAAATTTTACTGATCCCGTCATATGACTGACTATATGGTAGTGATTAATAAAAATTCATAAAAGTAGAATACCTAACAATACTGAGAGTAATACGCAAGTTACTCTAAAATGTTTGAGAACGTAATAACAAAACAAAGGCAAAATAAATAAATAAATAAAAACGAAATAATAAATAAATATTCGTTAATCTCGTTAATCTCCGACAGATACAAAGAAATTCGATGTACGTAAACATAGCAACAGTTTTTGATGCCTTTTAAATTTGTTCTAAAAATTATCTCATTTTATTTGCCTTATCAGAACTAGTTTAAATGTCACAAATACCCAAATATCGTGTCTTTGATCATGTAATCAAAAATGTATTCTTTTGTTAATATTCTTCATCTGTTAGTTCTCCACTTATCAGTAATTATATCTCCAGAATCTTCTTTTATTACCATTATGTTCCCATTTTCGCATTTGATAAGGAAAAAATTATTTTCGGTTTATCTTTCGTTATCAGGCGAATAATTTAACTAGCCGCCTCACGTAAGTTTTTGGTCTGAGTAATTAAGGTTTCCAGGTGAAGATTGTATTCATTTCAAAATCCAAATTAGTTTTGAGATTATATTACAGAGATGGCCGGATTTTTACAGGAAGAGATCCCAAGATTTGCTATCTAAAATCATCCCACGATTTTCGATAGCAAATCTTCGGGGTCGCACTGAAAATTCTTGGTTTAAAAAAAAAAATCAGAATCATAATGTATTTATTCTGATAGATTTTACATATTTATCAAACATTTTTAATTACATTTCGCTACTACACAGTCTACCAATAAGTATTTAGACACCTGTGATAGAAAAGAAAAACTAACTTTATTCAAAATCAATAGTTGGTAGAGCCTCCACGAGAGGCAATTACAGCGTGAACCCTCCGGGGCATACTTTCCACAAGTCTTTGTATTACAGCTAGTGGTATTGTCTTCCACTCGGCTTGGAGAAGACATACAAGTTCCTTCACCGATTTTGGACGGGTAGTGCACCCCTTAATTCGGCGATCCAACTCGTCCCGGAGATTCTCGATAGGGTACAGGTCTGGGCTCTGGGCAGGGCAGTCCATTCGACAAACTCCACTGGCACCATACCAAGCTTTGGTTAAACATGACAACTGGCATTGTCGTCCTGAAAGTAACAGGGGTCCAACCCGTAAAACTGTCACAACGTAGGAAGCACATTGTCTTCGAAAATAATGCAGTAGGCATCGGCGTTGAGCTTACTGTGAATGGAGACCAAGGGTCCTAGTCTATACCAGGAGAAACACCCCCAGACCATAATTGCACTTCCACCGAACTTAACTATTGGCACAATGCATTTTGGCAGGCGACCCTGCCATCCGAACGGTAAAGGGTAAACCTTGATTCTTTGCTCCAAAGAACCCTTTCCACTCATCTACATTCCAATTTCGATGTGCTTTGCACCACATTAACCGAGCAGAGTGGTTGGACTTTGTGATCAAAGGCTTATGGGCAGCAACACGACCATGAAAACCAAGCAGATGTGCTTCCTTACGGACGGTATTCATTGAAACAAGACTCCCGGATTCCTGTTGAAACTCCTCGCGGATGGGGGCCATCGGTTGGGTGCGATTCTTCCGAATTTCTCTGGACAGCACTCGTTGGTCTCTATCTCCCAGTTTCGTTGATCTGCCGACTTGGGGCATATTCCGACAATCACCGCTCACCTTC
>CM063510.1:380404-402904 GCA_032207245.1 Pardosa pseudoannulata | reverse complement strand
CTTGGGAGGAAAAAAAACTGAAAAATGAAAGGGGGAAGAGAAATGTTAAATTTTGTCTTTTTTTTTTTTTTTTTTTTTTTTTTTAAGTTTAGAAATACCATAAAACTACAATAAGAACATTATCTTGAAATATTTCGATTTTCGGAAAAAGATCTTGTGGAGGTTAACTGCTAAAGAATAATCACAGCTTAATATCATAGATTTAATATCATAAGAAATAAGAGGCGTACCCGGGGGGGTGCAAAGGGACAAATGTAGCCCGCAAGATTTTTCTCTGTAAAATCTTGGGGGAAAAACGAAACTGAAAAATGAAGGAGGGAAAAGAAATTTCAAATTTTTGTCTTCCTTTTTTTTAGGTTTAGAAATACCATAAAACTACAATAAGAACATTATCTTGAAATATTTCGATTTTCGTAAAAAGATCTTGTGGAGGTTAACTGCTAAAGAATAATCGTAGCTTAACAGTTGGCGTGCGGTAGGTTTTCATGCAGGGTGTGCAGAGGACATGGATTTTCCAATAAATCTTTAATTATTGAGACACCTGAGTTCTCCATTCTGAAACGGGTTATTTATTATTAATATAAATTTAAAGATTACAATAAATAAAATATTTACCTACGAGTAGTCGAGTTATAACTATAAAAACAGCTAAACTTATGAGAATTCTATATCACTGAAGCAAAAATCATATCTTTTGTTGTATGGTATTATATCTGCGTCGAAAAAGCGACGCTTCGGGCTTCCACGAAAAACTTATATGTTCAGCAAACGTAGCACCACATGACGCTCGCCGCTACAGTGCCTCATCCGGATGTTCATTGGTGCCGACAAACCGAACGTGTATTCCACGTACAGAGGATTTCACTGCACGCTGGCACAATAGAGCGAACTGTTTCTTGTTCGGTCAGTGGATTAAATTATATTTATTAATTGTTTTTAACATTTGGAAATCATATTTTCTTTGAAAAACATCTTGACAATTTTTAAAAACAAAACCAGGAATATGGTGTTACAGATATAACTTATATACTGTATGTAAGATACAATGAATGGTTAAATTTAGACTGTTCAGTTAAAATTCGTTTCTTTAAAACAAAACAACATTGTTTTTCAGCTAATTATTTCAATAAATAGAGTACATCAATGAAATTACTTTACCACACTAAAACATTTCTCTTTATATTGATGAAATACTTCTTTTATATTTCCATGAAAACAAAATCTTACAATATATAAATTTAAACATTAACCGTCTGCAAAATCGTATGGCCAGTTAATCAGTTAAAAAACCAAAATCGCTTCAGCACGGAAGTCCTCGCTCTAATACAACGCTTAATAAACCGTACCTTCGGATGATTCTGAATGCCAAGTGCAGGAAAAATAGCTGCATTTGCCTTAGTGCCATAGTATGTTTCTCCAGTAGCCCATACATATAAAGCTTGATTTTCAATTTAGTGAGCAATGCGTACACATCAGAACTTCCTATGTTCGTTTGCGCACTACGTGGTGCAGCATTTAGTACCGCACGCACTGCGGTAATACAAGCAAGCAAATCAACATGATATCTGAACATATTATAAATAATATTTATTATATACCACATAAAGAAACGTAGACATAGGTGCAGAAAATTATTGTAATAATTTTGCCAGCGTATGCAGTGAACACCCTTCACATATGGACCGTACGCCACTGTATCTTAATATCTTAAGATTTAATATCATAAGAAACAGAGGCGTACCCGGGGGTTGCAAATTGACATATGTACCCAAAAGAAACTGAAAAATGAAGAAGTTAAAAGAAATTTCAAATTTTGTCTTCCTTTTTGTTTAAATTTACAAATACTATAATGTTACAATAAGAACATTATCTTGAAATATTTCGGTTTTAGGAATAAGATCTTGTGGGGGTTAACTGACATCAAAGTTGCAATGTAGAAATTTTTCCTATTATCCATAAATTTTAAAAAAATTTAGTAATTTTGCCAGTTACAATATGCACAGCTGAAAGTTCGTTTTCAACTATAAAATATGTAAAAAAGTATTTGAGAAACAGTTCATCAGAAATGCAAGCAGAGGTCAGAAAACTGGCCTCTGCTTGCTGAACATCTATAAAAAATATTCCTGTAACTGAAGATGAAGTTTTAAACATTTTACAAAAAGAAGAACGAAGAATAAATGTAAATTTGTAAAAACTAATATGAATAGATTTTTTTCATTTCATCGTAATCGAATATTTTTAACCTTTTTCT
Source organism: Pardosa pseudoannulata (assembly GCA_032207245.1). Lineage (NCBI taxonomy): Eukaryota > Metazoa > Arthropoda > Arachnida > Araneae > Lycosidae > Pardosa > Pardosa pseudoannulata. The sequence goes on along the minus strand of CM063510.1, from coordinate 400,653 downwards.
TAAATAGCAACTGCTTTTTTCAATCATTAAATGGTATTTTATCAATTTTCAATAATACAGGATTCTATCAATTCTGGTAACTAAAAAGTTTTGTTTTCAGAGAGATTAATCACGTTTATCCGTTAAACGACTTTGGAGACACTCTCACCAAAGTCGTTTAACGGCTAACCGCGATTAACTCATGGCGCCAACCAATGGTAAGACGTAATTCTCCGTTTTAACAGAGATTAATCGTGGTTAGCGTTAAACAACTTTGGTGAGACCGACCCTAGGCAATCCTTAATTTCGATTAAATGATTATTAACAGCAGATATAGCGTGTTTGTGGTTTTTATCAGGGTACAGATGCATTACAGACGCCGTGTTTTTTTCTCGCCAAACTTGGCGATTTTATGGGGCAAACTTGGCGATTTTATGGGGTGATGACTGGGTTGTTGTATATGCCCTAACTTTGGTGGGTGGATATGGAAGCTCCGATATGTTCTGGCATCCTATTGGTGCACTTGATTTTTGACGCCATTACCCGGCACTATACGAAAATTTGCTATTCTAAATGTTCTAAGCTGTTCTTTTCGTTCCAGACGAGGAATGGTAAGGTGTCACCTAGGTAAGTAATTTAATTATGGCGGGTGTTTCCAGAAATTTGCATCTTAGCTGCTCTTTTGGTTTGTATTTTTTTTCCTTATCATTTTCTGAGGTTTAGTATTTTAGTTATGGTGGGTGTAGTTATTTCGGTTCTTACTATTTTTATTCTCAATCAAACAAGATGCTTTGGTTTGGAACATTTCGTTTTTGTTCTTATCCTTTTCTCGGATTTAGTTAATTTAGTGATGACAAGTGAAGTTATTTCGGTTTTGAAATTGTTAAAAAATATCAAACTATTCTAAACCAAATAAGATGCTTTGGTTTGGAACATTTTGTTTTTGTTTTTATCATTATCTGGGATTTAGTTTTGACGGGTGAAGTTATTTCGGTTTTGAAATCGTTAAAAAGTATCAGGATATTCTAAGTTAATTGGTTTGAAACATTTTTGTTTTGTTCTTATTTTCTGGGATTTAGTAATATAATTATGGCAGGTGTAGTTATTTCGGTTCTTACTATTCTTAAAACTGTTAAAAATATCAAATCCAAATCTGAGGAGTTTTTTTACTTGGCAAAAAAGAATTATTTTAAAGTTTTATAAGGGAGGTGGGAGTGTTGAAAAATGTTTCTGGCGCTACCCTTTCCAATTTTCGTTTGTTATTAAGTTTATTTTGCATTTCTTTTATTATAAGGGGGGTTTGAGGGGGGGACAACCCCCTCACATTTTAGATTCTTCATAATATTAGTGCTTATTAAAATGCTATATATTGTGTTTATTCTGTTGACGTATATCATAAATATTACTAATCTGTTATTTATTTTTTAAATAATGTAAAATATGATGATTATTATGCTAATTTTATTTTAATAATGCTTTAAATTGTTAATCTGTTTTTTTCCCTTTAAAGTTTAGTTTTATTAATGTTGTGTTTCAAATATGCCACGTAACCGCCGCCATGATTCTTTTTTTTTTTTTAAATGTTTCAGAAAACGCGTACCGCCGCCATGTTTTTCTACTTGGCGATTTTTTAAATCTCGCGTTTTTCTGTTGGTCGCCAAAAAAAAAAAAAAACATGGCGGACGGGACCGGCGTCTATACTGCATCTGTTCCTTTATCAGCAGAAAAGAGTACGGTGTCATAGGCTTTTTCTGTATTATGTAGCTTTTTCTGTATTAGGATGGATAGGGATATCGTTAATGTAAATATTAAATAAAATTGGGGTGAGAACTGAACCTTATAAGGACACCGGTCATGATATGAAAATTTAGAAGAAAGGGTGTTGCAAATTTTAACTGGAAAGGTTGTATCTTTAAGGTACGAATCTAGAAGTTTTAATTGCCGGTCTCACCAAAGTCATCTCTGTTTAAACGGAGAACTGAATTCCACTATTCGTTGTTGCCATGGATTAATCGTGATTAGCGGTTAAACGGCTTTGGTGAGATCCGTACTTAATTTGCGAGTGTGAATTCTCCAGTATGAAATATAAAATAAAAATATTAAAAAACCAGATCCAGATCTTCGTACATCTAGAAAAATAATGCCAAAAAAAATATTAATATCTTGCAGGACATGTAAAAAATATCTGCTAGACATTTTGGAATGTCTAATAAGAGAGCAACAGTCTATCGCAGCAGATCATATTACCATTAATATTTTTATTGAATTTTTTAGGCTGCTTTAAATACAGGAAAAAAAGAAAGCGAGTGATATGTATTTCATCCTTGTTTAATTTATTTGGCAATATATTTTTTAAAAATGTCACTATTACTCATTTTCTTAAGACGTCAGCGTTTTCTGAATTTCATCAGTTTGACTGACATTTAGTTTTATACAAATTAGTGTCAGGTATCAGTTATGACTTTCTCTTTAATGAATTCTTTCTTATAACGTAGAAATATTAGGTTGGGAAGAAAATTCAATTTCCATTTTTCCCCTGAAAAATTTCCATTTTTCCCCTGAAATTAATGACTTTATTTAACATGTTTCGGATTGTCCGATTTCAGTAAATATGCACCGTTTTGTCGTATAATTTGTTGTCATTTTAAAGGTAGCTTTCTAATGTCCCTCTCGTAGAAGTCTCAGTCCTTATTGGTGAAAAACTCTAGTAATCGATTTTCACAATCTTCTCTTGATCCCAATTTTTTTATCACTCAGGAAGCTTTGCAATGCGAGAAAAAAGTGGTAATCGCTTGGTGCCAGGTCCGGACTATATGGTGGATGCATTAAAACTTCCCAACCAAGCTCCCTGAGTTTCTGGCGAGTCATTACAGACGTGTATGGCCTGCCGTTGTCTTGATGGAACACAACACCTCTTCTTTTGGCCAATTCTGGCAGTTTCTGGTCAATCGCTAGCTTCAAACGGTCCAGCTGTTGACAGCAGAGATCTGAATTTAATGTTTAGCCATACGGAAGCAACTCATAATAAAGGATTCCCTTCCTGTCCCACCAAATACACAGTAGAACCTTCCTGGCCGTTAGTCCTGGTTTGGTCACCGTTTGAGCTGCTTCACTGCGCTTTGACCACGATCGTTTTCGGACAGTATTATCGTATTTGACCCATTTCTCATCCCCACTCACCATCCGTTTAAGATATGGGTGGATTTCATTCCATTTGGCCAAGGCTTCGCAGACGGAAATTAGATCCATCCTGTTTTTTGGTGCTAATTGGTGTGGCACCCAAACATCTAACTTCTTTTTCAACCCAACTTTTCGCAAATGGTTTAAAACTGTTTTATGGTCGATCTTTAGCTCCTGGGCGATGCTACGGCTACTAACTTACCGGTCAACTTCGATTATTTCTGAGATTTTATCGACATTTTCGACGACGGGCCTGCCTGTGTGAGGTGTATCTTTAACATCAAAAATGAATGAACGGGATCGACGGAACCAAAATTGTACGTAATTAGCTGTTACAGTATCGGCACCATAAACACCATTCACAATTTCAGCCGGCTGGCTTGCATTTTCGCCTTTATCAAAGAAAAACTGTAAAATGTACCGAATTTTCTCTTTGTTGACTTCCATTTTTAGCACCCTGTAACTCACAACTGAATGAACCAAACAAAAAACAGCAAAAGAAATTTTTTAGTGTGAAATGTGACTTTGAAAACGAGCATAAATTTGAAATTGTTTGATCGATATTTTATGAGATATCGATCACTACAGCGATCTACCGAAAAAAAAATGGATTTCTTTTTTCCCAACCTAATATAACAGATGAATCTATGACTTATATTCTCGTTATACTTTGAAATTCGTATATTTTTAATTACTTCTTAGGTTTATGATCGGGGAATTTTATAATATTTCTATCTAGGAAATTCCTTGAAACAAACTGCTAATTTTACAAGTTTACCAAATCAAAAGCATTTATTTGAACCCGATAAAAAATTGTAACAAATCTTTTTCGAAAAATCGAATAACTGTCCGACTCTCCACACTCAGAAAATGAGAGTAAGGAAAATGCGAAAATGCGAATAGAGATCTTTAACTTTGAATGAATAATAAAAGTAGCAATTTCTTCAAATACCAATGTTCTACGTCAAGGATACTAAACTTCCTTGAGATACATGCAAGACCTCTCTAAAGTCTCTCCACATTTATGGCCCTAATTGACCACTGCAGTTCTCGCCCTTGGCAGGCGATAAAATGGCCTTGGAGGATGGCTTCGGAAGCGGTTTATCTCCAATAATCAAAGACAGCCAGCATGCGCTACCAAACTGCGCAGTAGAATCTATGTGTAGCGAGGTAATTCATCTAATGTATCCTCCACATTATGGCCAGTTGTTCACCGCTTCCTGATGGTGACCTCGAACGATGGTTCACGGGTCGCATCCACACGCTGGGTCACTATATGAGCTGAGCGCATTCATTCGTCCATAAGGTCTACTGCGCACTTTAGTTGCGCATCTGGCTGCCTTTGATCTTTGGAGAAAAACCGCCTCCAAAGCCATCGTCCGCAAAGGCTATTTTATTGTCTGCCGCCATCGGCCACGATAAGCCAAAGCCCCTCTAGACGGTGGTGATGGCTTGCAATGGACCATAGTGTGGAGGGGCCTTAAGAGCGGGAATTTCTCCAGCCAATCTGAAGAAGGCGCAATTGACGTCAGATCACGCGATTCTCTCCACTTTCCCGCCGGAGATGAGCAACCGCCAGGTAGTCACTTTTTCCTCCCGCTTGGACTTCCCTCGCTCGCTATCCGCAGCGACACTGTCAATTCCTTATTAATAAGTTATAATTGTTATTGTTACAAGTCATCTATTTCATTTCACCTAACTTTCTGGTATCCAATGGATATTCATCTTAGAAAATATAGAATGATCTATCTACATTGAACCCTCATTCTCAATATATGGATACCTCTACAAACTCTGCCCATTTAGTTGCCCAGTGTGACAGGCGCCTGGAACCTGGTATTCCACTCGGACTGTGATTGGTTGGTAAGTACATTGGCAGCGATTTCAAAAATTGGCGAAATATCTTGGCGACACTTCCCGTAAATTTGTATATAATTTCAACAAACAGAAAGAGACAGGATCGTACATAGAATTTTTTTTTCAAAGGGAGTGGGGGAGGGGAATATATATTTAATTAAAGGCTTACTGATATTTAATTAAAGTTAAGTTATACATTAAATTAATTATAGTTTATCGAAATGAGAAACTTTTACATAATTTGTTATAAATACTTTTTTTATAAGACACAGAGCTGCAATATTTACAATTAGAACTTTCAATTTCCACTCTTTGTACGTTCCAAATTCTTCTAAATAAAGGAATAAATAATAAAGAAATAAATAGATGAGAAGTCGATCTAGATCAACGGATAAGAAGCCAATCGTGGAAAGCATCGCCAAGATATCTCGCCAATATTAGAAATCGCTGCCAATGTACTTACCAACCAACCACAGGCCGAGTGGAATACCAGGTTCCAGGCTCCTGTTCAGTGTGTGAATGAAATCCGTGGATCATTGTCCAGGGTCGCCATCAGGACCAGTACTGGAGTGGTGAACAATTGATCATAGTGTGGAGGCCACATGAACCATCGTACCAAGGTCGCCCTCAGGGAGAGGACTGCATTGGCCAATAATGGGGTCAATTAGGGCTATAATGTGGAGGAGACTTTAGAGAGGTCTTGCATGCTTCTCAAGTAAGTTGGAAAGCATGCAAACTATTACCACCTTCTGGAGGGGGTATGGCTTATCGGGGTGGACGATGGCAGACGATAAAATGGCCTTGGCAGAGGATGGCTTCGGAAGCGGTTTTTCTCCAAACATCAAAGACAACCGATTGGCTCATTTAGTGGCCCAATGTGTGCAACCCGTGATCCATCATACCAAGGTCGCTATCAGAGAGAGGACTGCAGTGGCCAATAATGGGGTCAATTAGGGCCAAAATGTGAAGAAGACTTTAGAGATGTCTTGCATGCTTCTCAAGCAAGTTTAGCATCTTTGGCGTAGAACAGTGGGTTTTGAAGAAATTGCTATTTTTGCTATTCATCCAAAGTTAAAGATTTCTATTCACATTTTCCTTACTCTCATTCTCAATGTGTGGAAAATTTTACAGTTAATCGATTTCTCGAAAAAGATTTGTTATAATTTTTTCAACACCTGTTGCTGTTTTAATTGCTATTGGCTAAGCCTTGGCGAAGTGACGTCACAGCGCTGGACCTACAAATCACCATCCTAAAGAATGATACAGACTCGGTCTCACGCTCGAGCTAATGTTCAACGCCATTTGCAGCTATCTGTTTTAACAGGGAATTTAATCTAGAACATAATACAAAATTAACTTAAAAATTGCGTACGTATTATCATATACGTCAAATATATAATCTACAAGGAATTTTTTTAAATCCATACCTGAAATCTACAAAATTGATAATATAGAAAACGAAATCAAATCCCAAGAGGATGAATAAAGGAACTGAATTTGGGCAGAAGTCTGTAAAGTAGTTTTTCTGTCGCATGGAGATCACTTCTTTCGCTTCATGGCTTGACTGAAGAACAGGGTACCCACGCCAACTTGGCGATAAAGCTCTGAGCATGGTAGCCTAACATTTTCTCCTGATCTCGCCGAGTCCAAACAATCTGTATCTATATTTTAATTTATATTATATTTGTATCCAGCTCTTCTTGTGTAACCCATTTTTTATAAAATTAAATGAGTGTAATGCTTAAAAAAATATTAGATATAATGAACCATTAAAAGTTCATTATGACTGTGACGTCGCTACACCCCATTACCTTCACAAAGGGATTTTGTTGAAGCCCAGAACATGGCTCTGTCTGGGCTTTTGACACTACATAACAAAGGATTGTAGCTTTGACCACGCCTTGAGATGTCTGACGGGAATCCGAAGGACAGCTAAAATGTCAGACTTTAAGGGGCCCCGAAGAAGCCAATCAAAGGCTATCAGGACGCTGACGCTGCAAGAAAAAGCCAATCGGAAGAGGAGAAAGTGACATCAGGCGTCGCGATTTTTTCGCCGGAGAGTCCCCAGAGAAAGAGAACGAACAGAGGTTCGATTAGCGGCGGTTTTTTTTAGAGTTTTTCTCTAGCTTTTTGTGGGACTCAAGGTGGCCCAGTTGTACCCCTGTACAACGGTATCTGTCGGCACCTGTCCGCAGACTGTTTTTTTTTAGGTTCACCTTGAACCTGGGATTTTAGGTCCGCACCAGCCCGCCTGAGCTCTATGATTTCCATTTGGAAAATTTGTACATATTCTATTTTAATCAAGAATATACGTTGTTATTGTTTCTAAGCTGTAAGTCATGTCACAAACATTTCGACACCCACACTAACCTAGTATCCCATGACGTTACATGGCTAATTTTTAGTAATTTGGAGCTGTTGGCTTTGTAAACTGTTAAGGGATCAATTGCCCATTAATGTAAATGCTCGCTTTCTCAGTGGTTTTTATTAATTAAGAAAATGTATATAATTCTATTACAATGGCGAAATCTACATCAATTAAAGTCGCCCAAATAGCAAGGGATACAATGCTGTACGGATGAAATACTTTTGTATTTTAATAAACATCGCCAATAATTTCACCAAATTTGCCAAGGGACACCCTATTCTTCAGTAGTCCATTTACATTACCTCTACGGCGCCTTCCCTTCTAACACATCCAGTGTTCCCTCGCCACTTCGCGCTTCATGTTTTGCGGCTTCAGTGCTTCACGAATTTTTCCAAAATATTCATCAAAAAATACAACCACGTCAGCAACCACATTGCGAAAAGGAGTGTTGTTTCATGTTGATGCGCGATAGAGAAGGATACCTACATGTCAAACAAAAGTTGAGATGAGTTGAGTCAGAATACATTAGACGGGCTCTTGAGATGACAAATTCTGCAAGTGAAGAAGAAAATGAAGAGGAAGACGAAGAACAAACTGAAAAACGTGGCCTTATTCTGGAAAATCTGCAACAATTGTGCAACATGGCAAGAATTTGCACAAGACATTGACGACAATATGGTTCGAGCTGTCGAGTTCAGCAATCGCGTTGACGGGGTTATATCCTTGTACAGGGGAATTTTGAAGGTAAAGGGGAAACAAAGACAGCAACTACCCATCATCATGTTTCTCTCCAAGGTACAGCCCCCTGGCTTTACCGTCAGCGTCTCCAGCAGAAGAGTCTCCGAGTGAGCCTAAACCTTCTATGAGTCAAGTGAGTACCTCTCCTCCGCCACCAACACAAGACTCTTCACCACTCTCTGAAAACAATGTTGATTAATGTTTATTACTGTACAAGGTTTTGTAATTAACTTAATTATTTAGCACTGACACGTTTAAGTAAATAGTTATACTGTTGTAATTTTTGTCTTAAATGTGTAAAGTACAAATACTGTTTACATATTTAAAACCTTTGTGCACCCGCATACACGAAAAATCCTAGGGGCAAATCCTACTCCTCGGTTTTTCAGTTTTCGAATAAGGTTCTGGTCCCCATTAACCGCGAAAAACGAGGTATCACTGTAAAATCATTCCTAGCCAATACTCCTTTAAAATTCCCCGGTCTGAGGATCGGCTACCAACACACATATTCAGAGGCTACAAATTATACACAATAAAACTCTACGTGGTATAAGGAAGCCGAATAGATATATGTCTAATATTATGCTGCACCGAGACATGGGGGTTAAACCGAGTCGAAGCTACACCTATAGCCTCTTTAACTACTTCTATAAAAATATTGCAAACATTGATAATGGAGAAATCTGTAATCTCCAGGACAATAATCTGAGGGAACACTATAGACGCCGCAGGGCAATCATGATGAACCCTATGGACCAGTGGCGTGCGGTAGGTTTTCATGCAGTGTGTGCAGAGAACATGGATTTTCCAATAAATCTTTAATTATTGAGACGTCTGAGTTCTCCATTCTGAAACGGGTTATTTATTATGAATATAAATTTAAAGATTCCAATAAATAAAATATTTATCTACGAATAGTCGAGTTATAACTATAAAAACAGCTAAACTTATGAGAATTCTACTAACACTGAAGCAAAAATCCTGTCTTTTGTTCTATGGTATCATATCGGCATCGAAAAAGCAACTCTTCGGGCTTCTATGAAAAACGTATATGTTCAGCAAACGTAGCACCACGTAGCACGCTGCGGTGCCTCATCCGGATGCTCATGGGTGCCGACAAACGGAACGCCTATTCCACGTGCAGAGGATTTCACTGCATGCTGGCACAATAGAGCGAACTGTTTCTTGTTCCGTCAGTGGATTAAATTGTATTTATTAATTGTTATCAAACATGTAATGAGAATGAGCCCAGAACGAACAACTTTGAGGGTTTTTAATGCACTCCCTTCCAATAAAAGACCAAAAGGAAGGCCTAAGAAACGGTGGAAAGACTGTGTGGATGAAGATTTTGCCATCTTAAAGGTAAAGAACTGGAGATCAATTGCTGGGAGAAGGGCAGATTGGGAAAAGCTTCTAAGGAAGGCCGAGGCCCTGTCGTGCCAATGCTGATGATGATGAATTGTTATCAACATTTGGAAATCATATATTCTGCGAAAAACATCTTGACAATTTTTAAAAACAAAACCAGGATATGGTGTTACAGATATAACTTACATACTGTCTGTAAGACACAATGAACCCCGCGAAAAACGAGGGATCATTGTATCTCATTTTTGATTCTGTTTCGAATTATTACTCTATTTCTAATAATAAGAAAATAAAGCCATTTCGCAAGATATCAGCAATACCCTTTTTACGAAATTTTCATTCTTGAAAACTCTATTCCTACATTTCTGCTCTGAGAAATCGCTGAGCGTTTATAAAAAACAAACCACTTTTCTTACAATGATTGATTTAAGGCGAAATAGCAAGAGTAAGATAAAGATAATAAATATTTAATTTAGTATATGTGCATTTATCGAAGAGCACACAAACAGGCAATCAGATGTCCGTGGTCCAAACTGCAGATGAAAAAATAAAATTCCATTCCACGAATTTCACGAAAGGATTTCGCAACGTCATCGATAGCGAAAATGAAACTCAACATCTGTGACCCGTCTCTGGTGAAAAACATCTGCTTTGATCTGGTGTTCTTGTTTGCCATTTATTTCGAAACACTGTGGAGTCTTACGAACGAAATCTTCTGACCTAAGACTTGTTGTTACAGTATCAAACTGCGTATTACAGGGGTTTTTCAAAGATGTATAAATGAATTTATGTATAGATGATTTCAAAATGAACAAAATAATAGATTTTCAAAATGTTTCCCGGGCCGGAGGACTCTACCGCGTACGCTGTGGACACGCGAATGTTTTGGGCGGAGTTGTTTCCCTGCCCAAGAAATTCATTTGACAAAATCACTATAAGTATCATTTTAAAGCATTTGGGCAGAGAAATTTGACAGTTAATAAAAGATAATAGTAATAATAAATTGTCTTACTTAGGTGTATATGCGAACAATTTGTGCGCAGTAAAATGTGTCACGTAATTTTTAAAGAAATAGGATCCATTATCTCCTATATAATAATAGCCTAAGTTATCTGTACGTCTGTCCTCGATTTTATGAAGCGGTTGGACCTGGAATGGATAGAGGCATCCATAGTTAGCAAAATTCAAAGAGAGTAAAGTTTATCTTCTCCTAAACTATCGATCCGATTCTAAAGTAAATTGGTATAAATAAGCTTCCTATCACAGCAAAAAATACTGATTTCTTTAAAACGTTCGCAATCCACCTCTTCCCCTCTTTTCAAGCTTTAAATGCCATTATTTCAACTCCTATTTTCCCCGGTTAAGTGCAGGCGATTAAATTTATCAATTTATCACACAGTAAATAGGTAAAAAAAATAACATTTTCTAGCATTATGACGTCATTCCTTTAACCATCTCATTGAATCATTCCTTATTTTAAATTATTTAAATTATGCCTTATTTTCATATGTTTTATCAATGAAATGAGATATTACGTAAATAATTTTCTTTTATATTTGGCTTAAATAATAGATTAGGTACATATGTGATAATTTAAAATGAATCATCGATTATTTTTTGTTGCAAGATAATTCTGAGCCAAAAAAAACCCCATTTTTTTACCTACCTCATAAGGTACTTTACAATTTAGTAAAATTAAAAATTTTACTGATTCCCGTCATATGACGGGCTGCATGCTAGTATTAAAATTAATGGTCATTAAATAAATCAGTTCATGAAAGATTTTATTTCGATATTTATTTATATCTCAACGATAAAAATTATTTTATTTTGATCATATTTATTACATTTTTATATTTATATTACATTTTGTAAATATAATAGTAAATAGAATTATAAAAAGAAAAGATGGATGTTTTGATTTCAAATGCCTGTTTAAATTGTATTCCTTGAAAACAGCAAATGTTTCCTGGCAAATTAAACAAATTGCTTTCTTATTAATGTTTGTAAAAAGGTATTTTACCGTCCATACTTCATTGAAATTTCTGCAGTCCAAATCAACTTTTCTCCTTTAAGATTGACTCATTTTAGAAAGGCCTACAAATAAATAATTTAGTTATTACAATAAAATAAAACCAATGTTTTAAAATTTTACCTAGAAAAAGTCCACTTTTTAAATTTATTATTATATTTGCAAATAACAAACATTAGTCTCAAAAGAAATGACGAGTATGTGACTAGTGTTAGTCAAAATAAACAGTACGCGTGCTGCGGTCTGTCGTGAATAGTGCGTGTTCAATTCTATGTAGTAAGCCGACCACACGCTTTATGAGAGTATGTATGTTGCGTACATTAAAGTAGGGATATGGTTACAGCTGTTCAAATTATAATACTCTTTATAATTTATATATTTCCCATTATTTATATTTACATAACACATACAAATACTGTTGATTTCAACAGAATCGCATATAAGAGATTAAAAACTTGCATGATTGCAGGATTTTTCAACGGGCCGGATAAAGTAAGCAAAAGGTCCTGATCCTGCCCGCGGGCCAGCATTTGCCCTAAAACAACACAAACAAATAAAGTGGGCCCTCGTAATTTAGAAGCAGGGTGCAAGCAAAAGACCTCTGGGCTTGGACTGCCACCTACACTGGTGTCATTTGGGAATTTGGAGGACATTGAGACCACAAACCTATTTTAAGTACTCCAGCCGCCATTAATGGACACATCGGATCTATGACCGGCTCGAACTCGCAATATTCCGGTTATAAGAACGATTCCTTTGACGACTGGGCTACAGCGGCTGTTCCCATAAAAATCCTTAGCCTAGTTATGAGGTACCGCTAGCAGAGTCGGATTTAACTGCGCGCGCATAAGACGCTCGCCAGCTGTCTTGACTACTAAGGTCATAAAACTCGCAATTTTACGCATTTTCTAATGCATTTATAAAAACCCAAATACAATGGCAAACATTTACGGTATATTGCGTAGGGATAAATTGACTGACACTGATTCATTGACTCATTGACTGATAGTGTCTTTGACTGACACTCATTCACATAGTTCTAAAGATGACTTGGAACAGTTTTTAAACATTTTAGATGACGAAGACAAACAGTCATTTAATAACATGTGCACACACACAGGTAAAAGAGAGAGAGCGTTAATAGAAAGCAACTTTTCTAAGAGTGAAAATTATTTTGAATTTTTTTTTAACGATGGCAGCTTTAATGAGAGAGAGAAACCATTACCAGTAAGCAACGTTTCAAAACAGGAACATTATTTTGAAAAGTTTATTAACCACGGGAGTTTCAAAGAGAGTGAAAGAGAGTATTTATAGAAAGCAATTTTTCCAAACATAAAAAAAAAAAAAGTTTAAGCATGGAAGTTTCAATGAGAGATAGAGAGAGAGGGCATTAACAGAAAGCAACTTTACCAGATGCAAAAATTATTTTGAAAAAAAAAAAAATTAAACCACGATAGTTTTAAAGAGAGAGAGGAGAAAGAGTGTATTACTAGAAAGCAACTTTTTTAAATGAGAAAATTATTTTGAAAAAAAATTACCCATGTCAGGAGTGAGAGAGCATTACTAGAAAGCAACTTTTCTAAATGAGAAAATTATTTTGAAAAAAAATTACCCATGTCAGGAGTGAGAGAGCATTACTAGAAAGCAACTTTTCTAAATGAGAAAATTATTTTGAAAAAAAATTACCCATGTCAGGAGTGAGAGAGCATTACTAGAAAGCAACTTTTCTAAATGAGAAAATTATTTTGAAAAAAAAATTACCCATGTCAGGAGTGAGAGAGCATTACTAGAAAGCAACTTTTCTAAATGAGAAAATTATTTTGAAAAAAAATTACCCATGTTAGTTTCAAAGAGAGAGTGAGAGAGCATTAAGAAGCAACTTTTCTAAATTGAAAAATTATTCAAAAAAAAAAAAAAAAAAAAAAAAAAAAACCAATGTCAGCTTCAAAGGGAGAAAGAACATTAATAGAAATCAGCTCTTCTGCTGCCCCCTTATCTACTGTTCAGGAATGTGTGGGGAAGATAGAACTTTTAGAAAAGCTGCTTTAATTTCATAAATCATTTTACAACATCTTCCTTAATGTAGCATTTTCTTTAATCTTTATTGAATTTTATAATTAATAATTTGCTTCCTCTCCCATTTCTTCAAAAAATTTTCTTTATCTATCCTACTTTAAAAAAAGATTCCTCCCTCACTGTTTAAACCAAATAAAGATTTTGTGGCATTGGTAGCGCCATCTATTATCTATAAAAGAAACAATTATGAATATTTAGTTTTAGGAATGTTAATTTTATCTGGTGGTCTTAAAAAGATTTAATGTCTGTTATCTAAACTATCCTTTCTCGGCTTGAAAAGATTTTCAACGTATAATTTTTAGCTTATTATTATAAGGAGAAATATCCTGCTGACATAAAATTAAAGGATATTTTTTTTCTTGGCAGCTATAGTTTCTATCATTGAATATGCTTTCTTCATCTTCTTGGTCAGCAAATTAAAAACAGTCACATTTCATACATTCAAAGAAACAGTAGCAACTATTCTTAAAGAACAGAAAAATACTTAATACTTTTTCCCAGAATTTACCGTCTGAACTGGATGCAGAATGAATAAATTAAAGAATATAACACAAAATATATTCAGATCACCTGAATCTGGAAAGTTTACTAAACTATTTTTTTAATTACATAAGTAGATTAGTTTTTACAAAAATATTTTACTGTTTTACGATATTTTTAAATTTGAATGGTAGCATTTTTTGATATGCTTAGTCCCCCCCCCCCAAAAAAAAAGAAAAGATAGAACCGACCTGTAATACTCATAAAAGAGTTTTACGAAAATTCCTGTACTAAAAAGTGATGCACAACATTGTGGTCTTTGCCTTGCTGACCTTAAAAAATAGGCCTTTATTATTATGCGACAGTTTTGCAGAAATTCCTCCACCGAATAAATATGCACAACATTGTGCTATGTGCCTTGCTGACCTTAAAAAATAAGCCTTTATTATTATGTAACAGACAGTTTTGTAGAAATTCCTCCACCGAATAAATATGCACAACATTGTGCTCTGTGCCTTGCTGACCTTAAAAAATAGGCCTTTATTATTATGCGACAGTTTTGCAGAAATTCCTCCACCGAATAAATATGCAAAACATTGTGCTCCGTGCCTTGCTGACCTTAAAAAATAGGCCTTTACTATTATGCAATAGTTTTGCAGAAATTCCTTTACCGAATAAATATGCACAACATTGTGCTCTGTGCCTTGCTGACCTTAAAAAATAGTTCTTTATTATTATGCGACAGTTTGCAGAAATTTCTCCACCGAATAAATATGCACAACATTGTGCTCTGTGCCTTGCTGACCTTAAAAAATAGGCCTTTATTATTATGCGACAGTTTGCAGAAATTCCTCCACCGAATAAATATGCACAATATCGTGCTCTTTGCTTTGCCGGCTCTATTAAGACGGTTTTGCAGAATTTCCTCCACGGGATAAAAATGCACAACACTGTGCTCTTTGCCTTGCCGGCCCTTATCTATAAAAGGCGTGTTATCAAATCTATCCTCCCAAATCAAAAGCGAATGATTCTCACACTTCCAGCCACAATCGTTTAGCAGATCACAAAGCGAAAGACGAAGTGGAATCGAAATCAGACAAAAACTTAACTCTTATCTCGAGTGGACCTAGCAAGTTTCCGCGTTCATGTAAACACTGATAAAATGCTGATAAGACCACTTGTTTCGAGATTGCTGCGGGATTCTTCATTGGATGAAATGTCGAGAAAAATGGCGACTGGAAGACTGCAGATGAAAGGACAATTTCATTCTTAACTTAGCTGAGGCAGATAACCGAACACAATGAATTCTTAACAAACAACAAGAATTTTATATATTTATTTTATTGTTTTAAACGAAAAAGGGATAAAAAATTAAAGGTGTAGAAATGGGAGTAAATGATAATTTCTGTGAAAGTTTTCCCAAAGGCTAAAACTATTCTGGAGTTTTGAGATTTCATATTCAGATTAATTATAGTTGATTTGGTTTGGGTTGAAGCACTATCAGTGGAACAGCCACAGGGGAAGTGGAGGTATGGAGGCTTTAACCCCTCTCTTCCAAAAGTTACGACTTTTCCTCCTTTTTAAAATTTTCTGAATGTATAGTTGCTTCAATAGACACATTTTCCGTACGTAAAGGCAATTTTTGGAGCAGCTGAGCTGTATGCCATACCTCCAATGGAGAAGGTAATGAAGTTAGGGTTCATTGACGATTCATATGGTATTGATCATGGTCAAGATGCCAGATCGTGATTTAATGCAAGTTATAAAGATATGCAATTCTGAAAATTCAGGGCTCTTATTGTATTGATCGTGATCCAGATAACCAGATCATGATTTAATGCAAGTTATAAAGCTATGCAATTCTGACAATTGAGGGTTCATATGGTATTGATCGTGGTCCATATACCAAATCATGATTTGATGCAAATTGTAAAAATATGCAATTCTGACAATTGAGGGTTCATATGGTATTCATCGTGGTCCAGATACCAAATCAGGATTTAATGAAAATTATAAAGATATACAATTCTGCCAATTGAGAGGTCATATAGTATTGATCGTGGTTCAGATACCAGATCATCATTTAACGCAAGTATTAAAGATATACAATTCTGACAATTCAAGGCTCACATGGTGTTGATCGTGGTCCAGATACCAGGTCATGATTTAATGCAAGTTATAAAGATATGCAATTCTGACAATTCAGGGTTCATATGGTATTGATCGTGGTCCAGATACCAGATCATGATTTAATGCAAGTTATAAAGATATACAATTCTGACAGTTGATGGTTCATATGGTATTGCTCGTGGTCCAAATACCAGATCATGATTTATTGCAAATTATAAAAATATGCAATTCTGATAATTGAGGGTTCATATGGTATTGATCGTGGTCCAGATACCAGGTCATGATTTAATGCAAGTTATAAAGATATGCAATTCTGACAATTGAGGGTTCATATGGTATTGATTGTGGTCCAGATACCAGATCATAACTTAATGTAAGTTATAAAGATATGCAATTCTGATAATTGATGTTTCATATGGTATTGATCAGGAATAAGATTCTAAACCATCACTTAAAGTAAGTTACAAAGGTATGCAATTCTAACAGAAATTAAAACCATAGGTAAATAAGTTGAAGTTTCTTGAATATTTAGAATAGATGAAAAAATAAATACTAATATAACGTTCTCACGTATGTCAAGAGGATAAAAATTAATTTTAAAAATTAAATATTTTTTATCTAAATTACAAGGGTTTAAAGAGGATTTTTAAAATAAATATAACAAGTGGCACACTGGGCGTTGGGCGTAGCGCTCCCACGATACTGGTCCAAGGTTCGATCCCCGAATTAGGCAAGGTTGACTCAGCCTTTCATCCCTTCAGTGGGTAGACAAACTGAGGATCAAGTACGCTTGAGAACTAAACACTGGGGGTTCCGCGTAAGGTTGACCACCTAACCGGAACATATGCTTCGCACCCAGGGCCCTTGGACTTAGAATCGGAGATTTGCACCATAGGAGTTTAGTTTTCTGGGCACCTTAATATAATAAACCGTAATTTAACTGACACACTAAAAGAAAATCTTTCACCATCTCTGTTATAGGAGATCAATTACACTTTTTGCATGATTAAAAAGAAAAAGATTTTTTTAAATGCTTTAATAATATAAAAAGCTATAATATATTGTGACTCAGGGCTTTTCGTCATTTTTTTACTTAGATAAGTAGACCTCGTGGAGACTTTCGCGTTTTTTTACCCGAGCCAGCTTTCTAGTTCGGGAGATTCGTAAAGTCCGCTCATATAGGGTGCGGCAGTGTCTCGGATACCGAACGGGGGATAAATTGGGTTTGATTGCACCCTGAAAAGCCTCCCCACTTGTACGAGATTATCAAATCTCTTGTTTTTTCTTTCGACTGTGATCGTCGTGTGGAAGTTTTACCGGCAACCATCCTTTGCAGTTCTACATGATTTGGGAATTAAAATTCCCTTGTAAATAGCCGTAGTTAATCAAGAATAAAAGAAATTTCCAATTTTATCTTTGACTGTGATCCATTCTTCACGTTACCTCTCACTCCAGAATATTGAAGGCGTCACAGTAAATACAGAATCACATACATATATATACATACATATATATACATACATATATATATATATATATATATATACATATATATATACATTTATATATACATATATATACATATATATATACATATATATATATATACATATATATATATATATATATATTTATATATACATATATATATATATATATATATATATATATATATATATATATGTATGTATGTATGTATGTATGTATGTATATATATAGGACACAGACGGAGACAGGGAGAGGGAGGGGAAGGGGTAGGGAGAGAGATAAGCGAAAGAAAGAAAAAGAGCGTGAGAGTTGCATGTTCTAGCGTAATTTTTGGTTGCATAATTCTTGAAACAGTAGAGAGCAGTAGAATGATTTCTATTTCTCTTAATATTTAGTATTATTTGAATTTTAAAGCGTTCTATAAATGTGTATGATGTGTATATTTATCAATGTGTTTACTGAATACAGAAACGTTGTATTTTATGCAAATGATTTTGCTGTTATTTAGAAGTGTTAATATAAATATAATTTAACTTTACAACTGTGTTTCGGCAACCATCCTTTGCAGTTCTACGTGATTTGGGAATTAAAATTCCCTTGTAAATAGTCGTAGTTAATCAAGAATAAAAGTAAATTTCGAATTTTATCTTTGACTGTGATCCATTCTTCACGTTACCTCTCACACGAGAATATTGAAGTCGTCACAATAAATACAGAATCACCGGTGAAAAAAAACGTAATTACAGTTAATATATAGTGCTGGATAAACTGCGTCCTTTTCAGAGCCGTAACTAGGATGTGCCAAAGGGCTCATCAGTCTTAGGGGCTCCGAACAGTAAGGAAAATGGGATCTGAAAGAGGACGATTCGTTCAGAGTAGAAATAAGGAAAATTTGAAAAATAATTTTTTTTTTTAATCCAATGTACTGTAATGTGTTTAAAAATTACTTTTTTTAATGAATTTTCTTATTTTTTTAAAATACTTCTAAAGACGAAACTTGTTATAGATTCTTACAAAATGTTTACCAAACACCCCTAATAAGCTTTAACCCATTAACTTCCGGATATTTCTGATGACTATATATTAGTAAATACCTAACATAGAAGCTATTATAGACACCTGGAAGTAAAACAAAATATGAAATTTAAACATCTTTAAATGAGAAATCAAGTCATTAGTGAGGAGGTGTCATTTCGCATCTGTTTAACCCATTAACGCCCGGACATTTCTGATGACTATATATTAGTAAATACCTAACATAGAAGCTATTATAGACACCTACAAGTAAAACAAAATATGAAATTTAAACACCTTTAAATATGACATCAAATCATCATTAGTGAGGAGGTGTCAATTTAAAACATAATAAGATGTCTAAAATAAAAAGGAAAACTTCGTGATAAGAGATTTATTTGCTATCATATATGAGAAAAGTACTGAAAAGAGATGGCTTACTACAGATATGTCTATTCCCCATGATTTTGACCGGTATACGTTCAGAATACCGGTCATAATACGTTCCTATTCTAAGCTTGAAAATTATAAAATGCCGATCGAAATGACAAAATTATAGAGAAGATCCTATTTGAAAACTTGGGAGATTATTCATAAGATTAATATCTATTTCCATTAAAAAGGAAGAATCGTTTCAAGAAAACAAAAACTCTACAAACCATTTTTTGACTGTCCTCCAATGAGGACGCTGGGCGTTAATGGGTTATTATACATCTGGGTATTGAATTTATTAAAACTAAATTTAAGTTTAGAAATTCCCCAATTTTTTTACGAAAATTCAACGATTAAATAAAAAATATTCGCCTCAAATAAACTATTCAGTTTATCAGCAAAATAATATCCCCAAAATGTTCAAAAATATCTTTAAATATTAATAAGGTAAAAATAGAAGAAAAAATTAAAAGTTAATATACTAGGAACATTTTAAGAATCAACAAAATATTTTGAATCTATTCTGAATATATGATATAAAAACGTGTTTATATATTTTCTCACTATATTTGGCAGTAGGGAAGCAGACTGTTTTTTTTTTTTTTTTTTTTTTTTGCCATGGGAGCTAAAGGACTTAGTTACGACCCTGGTTCTTTTGATTGACTGGAGAAAACATAAACAAGCTAAAATTTTTTTGGACACTGCTTTCAGTTTGATGAAATTAAATAACTGGCAGACGACAGTCAGTTACACTGTACTGCTGCCATCTATCGGCTTCAAAGTGAAGTTTTAATGGACAATGATAACCATTTTAAAATGAACAATTATTATTTGGGATAAAAAGCAATACTATGTTTTTCTACAGAAGCAGAGAAGGGTCTTTGATTATTCCTAATTAAAGATTTTTTTAGATGACAAAATATTAAAATTGTTTCCATAAAAATTTTTATACTCGGCAGAATTCTTAAATAACCAAGTAGCACTCATATGCATGTGTGTATGTGGATTGTTTAGACTTTAGAAAATTCTACAATATATTAATCTTAGAATTATATATACATATGTATATATATATACATATATATATATATATATATATATATATAT
>CM063510.1:367904-377904 GCA_032207245.1 Pardosa pseudoannulata | reverse complement strand
CTTTACTCAGAGAATGTAATTTTTGAATAAATTGCATTAAAAGTCCCGCTTGGCATTAAATTTTGTCCAGCTCTTAACTGTATTTGTCTCCTAACTGTGTTTGGACGAATCAGAAGACTGCTTTTCTCCTCACACAGCTGCCGAGGGTGTGTTTCATTCGAGTGTAGGGTAGGCTCTTGTAGAACAGGATATGGTCCATGCTTCGACAGTCATAGAAAGGTACCTGGAAAAAGATAAGGATAACATATTTAGGGAGGTCTGTGTTAGATATCGGATTCCCAAAAGAGCAGTGTAGCAACTAACCGTAAAATCTTTATAATTTATATGTATTAGGTTGGGGAAAAAGAAATCCTATATTCTTTGTACTTGCTTCGGCAGTACATATACTAAAATTGGAACGATACAGAGAAGATTAGCATGGCCCCTGCGCAAGGATGACACGCAAAATCGTGAAGTGTTCCACATTTTTTATACTTTTAAAATTATCTGCACCAAGCTTTCTTCTAAATTCTACGGATGTGTTTACAGCTTACCTAACCCGATCGTAGCCGAACTTCCGGATTACGATCATAGGAAGGCTAAACATTGCAAGCGGCCAAGATCCACCATGATTATTTAATATGTTAAGTTTCTCATCTCCCTTCATAAACTCCCCTCTACACTGCCCGAACGCGCAGTCATCCAATAGATGGCGCCACAGAACTTGAACCGAGCTTTTCTCATCATCAATTTTAAGCTGAACTTAATTTTATTTTGTACTTTCATTTTATTTTACTTTCGTAAGCTAACTTAATTCATGTGTTATCTTATCTTTTCTTCATTTCAATTATATTGTACTGTTTTGACAGTATTTTTCTTAATAATAATAATAATAATAATAATAATAATAAAATTATAAAATTTAAAAACACTATAAAAATTCTTTGCTATCCTTAAACTCTCTATTTTAATCTATCCCTAATCTTTCTTTTAGTATTTTATATTTTTATTATTGCTTAGTAAATTTTTGGGTCTAGTATTTTATATTTTTATTTTTTGTAACTTAAAGACCTGCATTTGTTATTGTATTGCTTTTAATCTTAAGGACTGGATACTCTTCATTAATTTAATAGCTTCATAACAGGGGATAAGGCCTTCGGGCAAGGAACTCCAGTCAACCCTCCAATTAGGTCCTATATTCTTTCGGCTGTAGTGATCAATATCTCGTGAAGTATGGATCAAATAATTTCAAATATATGCTCGTTTACAAGGTGACACTTCACACTAAATTTTTTTTTTTTTTTACTGTTTTTTGTTTGGTCTATTCAGTTGTGAGTTACGGGGTGTGAAAATTGGAAGTCAACAAAGAGAAAATTCGGTACATTTTACAGTTTTTCTTTGATAAAGGCGAAAATGCAAGCCAGCCGGCTGAAATTGTGAACGGTGTTTATGGTGTCGATAGCGTAACAGCTAATTACGTGCAATATTGGTTTCGTCGATTCCGTTCAGGCATTTTTGATGTTAGATGCACCTCGCACAGGCAGGCCCGTCGTCGATAATGTCGATAAAATCACTGAAATAATCGCAGTTGACCGGTAAGTTATCATCGTTAGTCGTAGCATCGCCCAGGAGCTAAAGATCGATCATAAAACAGTTTTAAACCATTTGCGAAAAGTTGGATTGAAAAAGAAGCTCGATGTTTGGGTGCCACACCAATTAACACCAAAAAACATGATGGATTTAATTTCCGTCTACGAAGCCTTGGCCAAACAGAATGAAATACACCCATTTCTTAAACGGATGGTGAGTGATGAGAAATTGGTCAAATATGACAATATTGTGTGAAAACGATTGTGGTCAAAGCGCAGTCAAGCAGCTCAAACTGTGACCAAACCAGGACCAACGGCCAGGAAGGTTCTACTGTGTATTTGGGACTGGAAGTCAATCATTTATTATAAGTTGCTTCCGTATGGTCAAACAATTCAGATCTCTTCTGTCAAAAACTGGACCGTTTGAAGCTAGCGATTGACCAGAAACGGCCAGAATTGGCCAACAGAAGAGGTGTTGTGTTCTATCAGAACAACGATAGACCAAACACGTCTGTAGTGTCTCGCTAGAAATTCAGAGAGCTTGATTGGGAAGTTTTAATGCTTCCACCATATAATCCCGACATGGCACCAAGCGATTACCACCTTTTTCTCGCATTGCAAACCTTCCTGAGGCATAAGAAATTGGAATCAAGAGAAGATTGTGAAAATCGATTACTAGAGTTTTTAGCCAATAAGGACCAAGACTTCTATGATAAGGGGATTATGAAGCTACCTTTAAAACAGCAACAAATTATAAAAGAAAACGGTGCATATCTGACCCAAATCGGAAAATCCGAAACATGTTATATAAAGTTATTAATTTCACCCAAAAATAATTGATTTCTTTTCCCCCAACCTAATATATATGTAAAAATTATTTCTTCTAGTCACAATAATTATATAGCCCCCCATTTTTTACCAAATACACATTCATGTGATGTTCCTTTTTCACCATTTGTATATAATGAGTCAAAATAAAAGGCACGAGCTTTTGGATATGAATTAATAGATGTTATTTATAATATAACTTTTTTATTTATAATTTATAAAACAAAAAAATAATTATAATCTAATTATTACTAAAGTATATACATACATTTCTTTTAACTTTGCATTTTTTCTGAGTTACCTTAGCTTTCTCTGAGATAATGAGTCAAAATGAAAGGCACAGGTTTTTGAATATGAATTAATAGATGTTATTTATGACATAACTTTTATTTATAATTTATAAAACAGAAAAATAATTATATTCTAATTGTTACTAAAGTATATACATTTCTTTTAACTTTTCCTTTTTTCTGAGTTTCTCTGAGTTATCTCAATTTTCTCTGAGATAATGAGTCAAAATAAAGGGAACGGGTTTTTGATATGATGTTATTTATAACAAAACTTTTAATTATATTTTATAAAACAGAAAAATAATTATATTCTAATTGTTACTAAAGTATATACATTTCTTTTAACTTTTCCTTTTTTCTGAGTTTCTCTGAGTTATCTCAATTTTCTCTGATATAATGAGTCAAAATAAAATGCACAGGCTTTTGGATATGAATTAATGGATGCTATTTATAACATAACTTTTAATTATATTTTATAAAACAGAAAAATAGTTGTATTCTAAATGTTACTAAAGTACATACATTTCTTTTAACTTTTCCTTTTTTCTGAGTTTCTTTCACTTATCTCAATTTCACTGAGATAATGAGTCAAAATAAAAGGCACGGGCTTATCGATATGAATTAATGGATG
Organism: Pardosa pseudoannulata; assembly: GCA_032207245.1. NCBI lineage: Eukaryota > Metazoa > Arthropoda > Arachnida > Araneae > Lycosidae > Pardosa > Pardosa pseudoannulata. The sequence goes on along the minus strand of CM063510.1, from coordinate 374,587 downwards.
TTATTTATAACACAACTTTTATTTATATTTTATAAAACAGAAAAATAATTATATTTTAATTGTTACTAAAGTATATACATTTCTTTTAACTTTTCCTTTTTTCTGAGTTTCTCTGAGTTATCTCAATTTTCTCTGAAATAATGAGTCAAAATAAAAGGCACGGGCTTTTGAATATGAATTAATGGATGTTATTTATAACATAACTTTTATTTATACTTTATAAAACAGAAAAATAATTATATTTTAATTGTTACTAAAGTATATACATTTCTTTTAACTTTTCCTTTTTTCTGAGTTTCTCTGAGTTATCTCAATTTTCTCTGAGATAATGAGTCAAAATAAAAGGCACGGGCTTTTGAATATGAATTAATGGATGTTATTTATAACATAACTTTTATTTATATTTTATAAAACAGAAAAATAATTATATTCTAATTGCTACTAAAGTATATACATTTCTTTTAACTTTTCCTTTTTCTGAGTTTTTCTGGGTTATCTCAATTTTCTCTGAGATAATAAATCAAAATAAAGGACACGGGCTTTTGAATATGAATTAATAGATGTTATTTATAACATAACTTTTATTTATAATTTATAAAACAGAAAAATAATTATATTTTAACTGTTACTAAAGTATATCAATTTCTTTTAACTTTTCCTTTTTTCGGAGTTTCTCTGAGTTATCGCAATTTTCTCTGAGATAATGAGTTAAAATAAAAGGCACGGGCTTTTGAATATGAATTAATGGATGTTATGTGTAACATAACTTTTATTTATAATTTATAAAACAGAAAAATAATTATTCTAATTGTTATTAAAATATACACATTTCTTTTAACTTTTCCTTTCTCGTCGAAAATTTGGAAACACAGGCTTATATGAATAGCAGCATCTGTAAGTTTAATCCCCTATATAATAATAGCCTAAGCTGTCTGTCCTCAAATTTCTGAAGCGGTTGGACCTGGAATGGATAGATGCATCCATATTGGATTCTTGATGAGTTAGGGTTAGCAAACTTCAAAGCGAGTAAAGTTTATCTTCTCCTAAACTTTCGATCCGATTCTAAAATAAATTCGTATAAATTTGCTTCATATCACAGCGAAAGATACCATCGTCTTTAAAAGGTTCGAAATCCACCCCTTCCCCCTTTTTGATCTTTTAATGCCATTATTTCAAGCCCCATTTTAAGAGCAGGCGATTAAATTTACCAATTTATCACATAATAAATAGATAAAAATAACATTTGTTCTAGCATATGACGTCATTCCTTAAACCATTTCATTTAATTATTTCTTATTTTAAATTACTTAAATATCATCTGCATTATTTACATATGTTTTATCACTGAACTTAGATAATATGTAAATAATTTTCTTTTACGTTTGTCTTAAATAATAAATTAGTTATATATGTGATAATTTTAAGTTTAATCATCGATTATTTTTTGTTGCAAGATAATTCTCAGAGAAAAAAAATTATTATTTTACCTGCCTCATAGGGTACTTTACAATTCTTGAAAGCTAAATTTTTTACTGATCCTGTCATATGACGGGCTATATGCTAGTAAACCTAATGTGACGCCTTCAATATTCTCAGATGAGAGGTAACGGGAATGATGGATCACAGTCAAAGATAAAATTGGAAATTTACTTTAATTCTGGATTAAATACGGCTATTTACAAAGGAATGTTAATTCCTGAATCACGTAGAACTGCAAAGGATGGTTGCCGGTAAGACTTCCTCACGACGATCACAGTCGAAAGAAAAACAAGAGATTTAATAATCTCTTACAAATGGGGAAGGTTTTCAGGGTGCAATCAAACCCAATTTATCCCCATTCGGTATCCGAGACTCTGCCGCTCCCTATATGAGCGGACTTTACGAATCTCCCGAACTAGCAAGCTGACGCTGATAAAAGGCGAAAGCCTCCACGAGGTCAACACACCTCCGTAAAAAAATGACGAAAAGCCCTGAGTCGCAAAATTGTACGCTTTTTATACCTGGGGGGTTAGTTACGGTTCCGCCAATTGTTTTTCGGGTCAATTAAGATCCCAGTTACTTGAGAACTCCAGCTAAAGTTACAGTTATAATTTTTAGCTGAATTCTCATTCGCTGGCTGTCTCTTCACGGAATTTCCGAGCATTCATTAACGAGATCCATCAGGGGCGTATTCGTCTATTCAGTCCGATTGTCAAGATCCCCGACTCTGCGACGCCACGCTATTGTCCAGGTAAGCAGGTGTACTCCGGTCAGCTGTTTTGGTGCCTGATCGGACAAAGTGGAGTCTTCACACTAATAAACAGCAAAAACTTCACTAGTCCTTCAACTTAGGAAAACGTATATCTACGTTCTTGCAAGCACACAAAATAATAAAAAATCCAACTCATCTAGAGAGAAGATGAAATACCAGAGAGTTAGTTTACTTACTTCTTGTTGGATTTGTCTTAGGGGCACTTCGTTAGAGTCCACATACTTGAGAAGGCACTCGGGAAAAGTCGTCGATAGGGCACTTTTCTGACAGTTTAAGAGATATTGCCTCGTGTAGCGTATCTTGAGATTGCCGCGGGCTAAAGGCACGGACTGGTAAGTGGGCGAGAGAGGTGCGAAGGATTTCCATGGTAGCTGAAATAGGAGAGCAGATTTTCGAGTATATTCCTATCAGGTGTGAAGCAAGCGCTCTAACGTAGGTTAAAACTGACTCGTGAGAAGGTTGCCCTTTTACGTTAGAGGGTAAACATTCGATTGGTGCCCAACTTTTGCCACTTGCTTAAATTACCTAATTATGCGTACATACACATGAACGGAAAATAAGACATTTATTATTGTTACTTGATTAACAACATAGCCACTGGCTTGTGGTAACAAAAATCAATACAAACTATAAACAATATCCTTCATGACGATCAATAACAACATGCAGCAACTCGGCAGACTTAATTTCTACTCTCCGCAGCGGCGTGGCGAACATACAGTCGCAGAGGGCACTTCAAGTTCGCACTGAGCGGGAATCCGTATAACGTTGAAGTCAGCTGCAGGCAGCGATAGGTTGGTTGGTTGGTTGATTGAAGTTTAATGGCGCTAAATCCTCTAGGGACAAACTGCGCCAAACAAGATGAAAAAAAAAATTACAGGCTCAAAAATAGATTAAAGCAACTATAAAAATAAAACATACAACATAAAAACACGAAAAAAAAAATTAAGTTATATACAGATTAACAAGAATTGAAAATTGAGTGAATTGAAAATTGAATGATTAAAAATTGAAACACAAACAAAAATTAAATTTCGGAATAAAAACCAGTTTGACGAAGAAAGGGGAACAAGTTTGGATGTGGAGTTTCGCCGATGATTAAATTAAGATTAGGAGATTGATTACCAAAAAATTTTATATACATTAATTTACAACAAACACAGGATGTTAAAATATGTGCGACTGTGTAAGGAGTCTTGCAATACGCACACTGTGGAGGATCTTCACCCAGCAAGAGATGGACATGGGTGAGTCTGCAATGACCCACTCGTAGACGAGTGAGTATTACATCTTGTCTCCTAGAAGGGAGTTGGGGCCACTTGGTAATTTTTATTTTTACTTCTCGCAATTTATTTGACGACACGTTATTCCAACAGTTCTGCCATTTAGCATGTATTAATTCTTTGATGTAATTTTTTAAGTCGGAGTAAGGAATACCAATATTAATGTAATTAGTAGCAGATTTTGCAGCTTTATCAACAAGTTCGTTGCCTTTGATGCCAACGTGAGCGGGAATCCAGCTAAAAATTAACGAGATTCCCATGGATGTAAGGTTAATTATTGCAGAAATTATTTTCAAAATGAGAGGGTTCTGAGGATCAGGAGAGAGCAAAGAGTGTAAAACGCTTTGAGAATCAGTGTAAATAATGAAATTTTTACTATTGTGGTGCATCATTTCCTCTAAAGCCTTCAATATGGCAAAGGCTTCAGCAGAAAAGATGGAGAATTTGGGATGTAATTTGTAGCTATAGATATTTTTCTCGATAATATAGGCACAGCTGACAGAGTTTGTGGATTTTGAACCATCAGTGTAAACAGGAGTGTAGGTTTTAAAATATTGTTTGTGATTTTCAAAAATTTGTTGATAAATAATATCAGGAGTTGAACTTTTATCAAATGAATTAAAAGGGTTAATGACGGAAAAGTTAGGAGTGTACCAGGGATATATTCTATTATTTGCTTGCAGGATTTCAGTATTGTCAAAATTTATGTCTTTTAGAATAACTTTTATTCTCTCCTGGAAAGGTAGAATAGAGGAAGATCTAGCAGTATAGAGACGTCGAAGGTAGGGATTAAGGGTATGACTATGAACGGGATGATTCACATAAGATAGGGTTCTGAAGTAATATTGTAAGGATAAAACGTGTCGTCGCAATTCAAGAGCAGCTTCACAGCAGTCAACGTAGAGACTTTCAACGGGAGAGGTTCTGAAAGCCCCTGAGCACAAGCGAAGAGCAGAATGGTGAACGGTGTTCAACTTTTGTAGTACGGAAATGCGTGCAGACCCATAGATAGAACATCCATAATCCAGTTTTGAACGGATAACAGCACGGTATATCTTAAGTAGGGAATCCCGATCAGCCCCCCAGGATGTCCCCGCAGGCAGCGATAGAACTACGCAAGTCGGACTCAGGTGGATGACCTCTGTTGCTTGAGTGGCGGGTGCTTATATCATGAACAGTGAACAGTCCGGTTAACAGTTACAATTTCGTAAAAATAAAAATTAGCATAAACAAGTATTGTGAGATGAATTATAAACGATTATGTAAAAAATAAATTAGTATTATAAAAAATAACCAGTGCGACCGAGTCGCCACAGGTGTATACCTCGCCTGCTCTCAGGACAGGCTCTAGATGTTTTCCCGTCGAAAATGAAAAAAGCCCACACAAAATTTTCCCACAGGGTGCAGACTTTTTGGAAAATAGTATATAAATAGTATATAAAATAGTATATAAATAGGAAAATAGTATATAAAATAGTATATAAATAGATATTTTCTAAGTCCCACTTTCAAAATACTATTTAAAAAAAAAAGCTACTGGCAAGAATGATTAAATTGAACTGGAAGATAGGGGAAATCATATAGAACAAGAAAAAAGTTCTTAAGTGTGCCAAGAGATGGCTCTGTAAAAGGCACACTGTGCAAAATTAACCCTTTCCAGGTTCATTTTATTTCGGGATTATGGGTCAAAAATGTCCATTTGTTTAAGTTTATATTCATATATACATAATTTTTTAAACATAATAGCATCATTCGCATACAAAATTTCCTAAATATTAATGTAAAAAAATCAATTTAAATAAATGAGTAATTTACCTGTATAGTTGGCTTTCTGTACGGCAGAAATCATTAGACTTTGGAGTCAATTCACACTAATTATAAATATAAAACTTAGAATACCTAGCTTTTATCTTGAATTAAATTTTATTTATATTCTTTGCATTTATATAAATGATTAAGTAATTATTAATCAAAATTTGATCTTGTATGATATAATCTAAACTGCACACGAGTCCAACATCGCAATCTGGACAGTAGAACCTTGTTTCTCTCCTTACGTTTTTACCCTTACTGTCTCTAAGTAGCAAATAATCTAGTAACCAGAAAAGTAAACAAAAGCATTCGAAACCATAAAAAGCACATGTGAAATAATTCGGGAGGACTGATTGCACAGTGTAATATTTCACAGTGCCCGAGCTACACTCGGGATGAGCCAGGATGGTACATTTCTTCTGCCCGAGTTCAGCTCGGGAAAAATCGGGAAGGGGTTAATTGTTATTGGTTTAATATCGCTGCAGTGACGTCGCAATACGGGAACTACAAATCCCCATCTGCTCTAAAGAATGATGCAAACTCGGTTTCTCGCTCGCGTTCATGTTCAACGTCATTTGTAGCTATCTGTTTAACAGAAAATTTAATCTAGAACATGTGACAAAATTAACTTACACATCGTATACGTTTTAGAATGTACCTCAAGTATATAATCTACAATGAATTTTTTTAAATCCATACCTGAAATCTACAAAATTGATAGTTTAAAAAACAAATTCCAATCATAACTTAATTTGTATTATGTATTAGGCATCTTGCCGAACGATGGCCGAATGGTAGAGCGCTGCTCTTCGGAACCGGAGTTCGCGGGTTCGAATCCCGCTGCTGGCATGGATATTTGTAGCCGTTCGGAATCGGCTTTAAACTGTAGGTCCCGGTCTCATTAACCCTCGTGTGCAAAACAGTAGACCGTAGCGCTCCAAACCAAAACGTATTAGGCATCTTAAGGCAGCTTAATTTTTATTTGTAAGTGGAATGAAGAAATTGAATCTGGGGAGAAGTCTTTAAATTAGTTTGTCTGTCAAGGCTCTTGGGGATCACTTCTTTCGCTTGCCTGTTTACAGTATCTCTACTGCGAATTCCTTTCTTCCTCTTTGTATATAATATCTGAATGTATAAAATGCAACGCTGAGCAAGAAGTTAAAATAGATTTGGTTTTTGGTTTTGAGCGCCACGGCCTACTGTTTTGCACACGAGGGTTAATGAGACCGGGACCTACAGCTTAAAGCCGATTCCGAACAGCTACAAACATCCATGCCCGCAGTGGGATTCGAACCCACGAACTCCGGTTCCGAAGAGCAGCGCTCTACAATTCGGCC
>CM063510.1:345605-360605 GCA_032207245.1 Pardosa pseudoannulata | reverse complement strand
TACTACTATCCTGCTTACTTTTTTGTCTTCTATTAGGCAATTTGTCGCAACGTCACGAACTACTGTAATGCCCTTCCCATTCATTTTCATGTTTACAACAGTCATGCTCATAGAGCGGCCTCGATATTAAACTAATTTTTGAACAGAGGTCCGAGGTCCGGAATTTATTCCGCCCAGTCCACGAATCGGCCAGCTATTGCACTGCCTGCGGGAGTGGCTCACCCTTTTCAGAAAAGTAGACTCATTTCACACTCCTCTTGAAGATTCAATGTTCCGGTGGAACATTTTTCGAATATTCGCTCAAGACGTCCTACTTTGGTACTAGACGAGTGATGCGGAAGACTCTACTCGCGTTTTGGGAAAGAAGAAGAAAACTGTGTAACTGGTGAAATAAATATTCCGTCGACTCGAAAATGTGTCTGTGTCAATTTATTTGTCTCTTCGCGTCCGTTTACTGGTCTCCAGACTCGTTTCTGGAACGCTCGCAGCGATATTTGCGGAACGCCGTTCGGACGACGGTCTTTTGTCAAAAAATTCCGGTGACTCGGCTGGTGGGCAAAACGCCGACTTCCAGCAGAAGAGTCGCGTGCATCGCGTTTAACAAGTTGGGAAAAAATTAAAACTTAAGCCCCATCTCCCGTCGTTTCGGAAGGCGGGGCCGCCCTTTCTAGAGACGGACAAACAATAAACTGTCCTTCCATTTAAAACTAAAGTCAGAATTGTCATAATTTGAGAATTTGTCCTACTGCTTGAAATCGCCTTATTGTTTAAAAATAAAATTAGAAAACCTGAAAATTCCTCATTACAGAACAACTTCTTGCCAGAATCATAGTCTGCATTACCTTTTATTTAAATAATCTTTTTATTTATTTATTTATTTACCTTTCTGGTAATAAACACATTATGAGCAACCGTTAGTCATTCACCACGACTCCCAATCTACATCATCCCTTTGTTTCGATTGCACTGCGTAATATCTTGTACCTCTCACAAAAGGTTTTGCTTTCCCTTCGAGGTAAAATGTAATCACGCTCCCGCGCATGCGCCGAAAATAAACCTCCAAGAAGCCGTGCTTCCGACTAGTTTTGGTTAGCGTTTCGCGGTTTAGTTTCGATTTCCGGATGTTTCTTTGTTCTGCTTCTTCTTTTTTCTCTTTTCTTTGAGTAAATTTAATCACTGCTCATTTTCAGATTTTAATCATTCCTAGATTCATTTGGAAAAGTGATGTTTCTTTATCTAGTGTCTCAGGAAGGCTTTGTTTTCCAGAATGTAAGTGGTTTTGATTGTAATTTATTTGTTATGATGTACCACACTTTTTAAAGGAACACATCTCCTTCAAGCAACTTTAAATGGTCAATTTTTTAAAAATATTTTTCGAATTATCATATCTTTTTTAATTGTTTTATTAAATACATGGGATTTTCAGCATTTGATTTCTATTTTTATTTAATTAGTTTTGCTGAATTTACTTTCTTTCTAAAAAAATATTAATAATAATTATAAATAATAACAAAACTGCATTTTATTATTTGTTAAAATGCTTTTGTATAGTAAATATAAGATTTTAGTTTTTATACAGTGTTATAAAAGGTGTTCTTACCAATTTCTTGCTCAAACCCCACTACTAATAAAATATTAATAATAATAAATAATAATAAAACTGCATTTTATCCTTTGTTAAAATGATTTTGTGTAGTATATATGAGATTTCAGTTTTTATGAAGTGTTGTAAAGGGCGATCTCCCCAATTTCTTGCTCGAATGCCACAAAGAATAAAATATTAATAATAATAAATAATAATAAAACGGCATTTTATTATTTTCTAAAAGGCTTTTGAATATTTTTTTTTGTTTTTATATAATTTTGTAAAAATAGCTCCTACTAATTTCTTGCTCAGAAGCCACCACGAATAATATATTAATAATAATAAATAATAATAAAACTGCATTTTATTATTTGTTAAAATGCTTTTGTATAATAAGTATGAGATTTGAGTTTTTTTTTAATTTTATAAAAGGTGTTCTCACCAATTTCTTGCTCAGATGCCACTACGAATAAAATAATAATAATAAATAATAATAAAACTGCATTTTATTATTTGTTAAATTACTTTTAAATAGTAAATGAGAAATTTAAGTTTTTATACGACGTTGTAAAAGGTGCTCCCACCAATTTCTTACCCAGAAACCACCACCAACCAAATTCCGGTCCTGGTTGATTGTCAGAAAAACTTTGGTGGTTATTGTTACGTTTTCTTGTGTTAAAAGTAAGTATAAATTTTCTTTCAAACTAATAAGCATGGTGTGTATTTTACTGGAAATGAAACCTTGATGTTTTATGTCTCCCAATTCTATGGTAAGTGTTGAATTCTTTTAAATTATAATCTCTGATATGGACCCTCATAAACGTCTTTCATCGTATCAGAAGTTTATGGTAAGTATTATTTCTTTGCTGTACTCTATAGCATTATTTCATTTTTTTTTGGCAAATCTCGTATAATTGAATGATGTTATAAGTATTTATCACCTGTCTTAATGGAAAGGGACCCACTATAAGGTTTCCTGAAAGTTTGGGAACAAAGTAAACGTCAATAACTTTTACTTTCGAAATATTTTAATGCATTAAGGAGCATATAGGAAGTAAAACCTTATAAACATCCTGGAGGCTAGCTATTGGATTGTTTAATATATTTAATAACACTTATTAATAACATTACACAAAATGCACCTTTATACACATCAACCTGAAACTGTTTACAATAATTATCGGAGACGGAGTCATTGCAGTTTCAAGGTCTACGGCTTGCACTCGACTGACGTTTCGTCTTTCTCCCGATAGGAGCGCTGCTGTTCTGTCCATTACAACCTTCAAATTTAGCTTAAGGCGCCTCCACACTATAGTCCACTGCAAGCCATCACTACCATCTGGAGTGGGTATGGCTTATCGTGGCCGATGGCGACAGACGATAAAATAGCCTTGGCGGACGATGGCTTCCGAGGCGGCTTTTCTCCAAAGATCAAAGGCAGCCAGATGCTCAACTAAAGTGCGCAGTAGACCCATGGACGAATCAATGCGCTCAGCTAGCTCATTAGGTGGCCCAGCGTGTGGATGCGATCAGGGAACCATCGTTCGAGGTCACCATCAGGAAGTGGTGAACAACTGACCATAGTGTGGAGAATACATTAAACTTTTTCGCAACAATGCATTATAAATGGCTTGGCTTTCCAAAATTCTACAGGTAATCATCAGTTATACAGACGGAATAATTTTCTCAGACTCATATTTTGCTCAAACTTTTTTTATGTGATGCCTTCATTCTTGGGTATCTTCCGGATATTCAATATTTTTGAATATGTACAACTAAGACTAAACGCTAAAATGTTTTGAATTTATAATAATCTTGGAAATCTTCCAGAAGTTCTTTATTTTTGAATATGGACAGCTAAGACTAAACGCCAAACTCTTTTAAACTAATACTTTAAAATTTTTGAAAATTCTCCGGCTATTAAATATTTTCGAATATGAATAACAATGACTAAACTCCAAAATGTTTAAATTTGCATCCGCGCGTTCGGCTTATTTAGTGGCCCAATGTGTGAATGCAACCCGTGAACCATCGTCAAAGGTCACCATAGGGCCAGTGCTGCAGTGGTGAACAAGTGGCCATAGCAGAAAAGCTTGTTGAGGGAGTATGGCTTATCGTGGTAGACTCTAAAATGGCCTTCGCAGAGGATAGTGGCCTTGGCAGAGGATAATTTCGGAAGTTGTTTGATTGGTTGGATTGATTTCTCCAAACATTAAATGTGACTTCCATACTACGACCAATTGCTCACCACTCCAGTATTGGTCCTGATGGCGACCTTGGATGATGTTTCACGTTTTGCATCCACACACTGGGCCACTAAATGAGCAGAGCTCAAGGATACGCCCATAGAGTCTACTGCGCAGTTTGGTAGCTCATGCTGTCGTCCGCAGCCATCATAGACCACAGAAGCATACTTTCTCCAGACAGTGGTAATGGCTTGCAATGGACCATAATGTGAAGGGGCCTAAAGCAGCCAACATGCTGTACTAAGAGGACGTATCAACGCACTGGGTTCATTTAGAGGCTCAGTGTATGGATGCAACCAGTGAATCATCGTACCAAGGTCACCATCAGGGTGAGCACTTCAGTGGTCAATAATGGGCCATAGTGTAGAGGAGGCACTACTCCTTGCAAATAAAACATTATACCTCAGTTTTGTAAATTTAATGGTATTATTTATTTTGTAGTTCAGGAAGCGGACTATTCCATGGGGATAACAAAGTCTGTGGAATTACTGGAACTAGAGTTCATTATTATTCGAATTTCTTGAAAAAACTATAAATTACTTATAAGTTATAAAATTAATACACTTTATGAATTAAAAGATTGTTATTCTCAAAACATTTCACTATTTTTATTTATAAACTTAATACAGAAAATGCAAGATTAAAAACCAATAGAAAATCAGTTAATATTTTTCTAATCTAAAATTTCAAGTATAATTTAAGCTAAACTTATTTTATATGGGAAATCATTCAAATAGAAGTTATGATATAAATTTAAGCTATCAGATATTAATAACATTATTTATTCGTAATGTATTAACGTGTAGTCTTTATACACTTTATGAATTAAAAGATTGAAATTTGGAAAATATTTAATCCGTATTTTCCTTATAAAGTTAATGCAGAAAATTCATAATTAAAAATCAGTAACAAAAAAAATGTTAGAAAATTCAAGGTAAATTAATACTTTTTCGTTATTTAAAATTACTCTTACATTTTAAATTAAACTTGTTTTATACGTGAAATCCTTCAAACAGAAATTATGATATCATTTGATATAATTTTAAGTTATCAGATTTATATTTTATTCGCAATATATTAACAAGTAATTAACTTAAAATAAGATACAATCTACTGTTAATTAAATTAATTTAAAATTTAAAATGTAATAATTATATTTTTAATTAGAGTTGTTTAATTAAACTTGTTTTATACGTGAAATCCTTCAAACAGAAATTATGATATAATTTGATATAATTTTAAACTATCAGATATATGTTATATACGTAATATGTTAACAAGTAATTAACTTAAAAATAGGATCCAATCTACGGTAAGTTAAACTAATTTAAAATTTAAAACTTAATAATTATATTTAATATTTTTTAATCTAAAATTTCACGTATAATTTAAGCTAAACTTATTTTATACGAGAAATCATTCAAATAGAAGTTACGATATAAATTTAAGCTGCCAGATATATATAATATTCGTAATATATTAACGGGTATTTATAGACTTTATGAATTAAAAGATTGCAATTTGGAAAATATTTAATCCGTATTTCACTTGTAAAGTTAATGCAGAAAATTCATAATTAAAAATCAGTAAAAAAAAAGTGTTAGAACATTTAAGGTAGGTTAATATCTTTTGGTAATTTCTCTTACTTTTTAAATTAAATTTGTTTTATACGTGAAATCCTTCAAACAGAAATTATGATATAATTTGATATAATTTTAAGCTATCAGATTTATTATATTATATGCATAACATGTTAATGTGTATTTATACATTTTATGAATTAAAAGTTTGGAATTTGGAAAATATTTAATGCTTAATTCACTTATAAAGTTAATGCAGAAAATTCATAATTAAAAATCAGTAACAAAAATGTTAGAAAATTCAAGGTAGATTAAGGTTTTTTAGTATTTAATTTTACTCTTATATTTTAAATTAAATTTGTTTTATACGTGAAATTCTTCAAACAGAAATTATGATAAAATTTCATACAATTTTAAACTATCAGATTTATATTCGTAAAATGTTAACGAGTAATTAATTTAAAAATAGAATCCAATCTACTGTAATTTTAAATTTTAAATGTAATAACTATATTTTAAATTAGATTTGTTTTATACGAGAAATCCTTCAACCAGAAATTATGATATAATTTGATATAATTTTAAACTATCATATTTATATTATATACATTATGTTAATAAGTAAATAACTTAAAAATAGGATCCAATGTACGTAATTTAAACTAATTTAAAATTAAAAATGTACTAATTATATTTTAAATTCAATGTGTTTTATACGTGAAATTCTTTAAACAAAAATTATGATATAATTTGATATAATTTTAAACTGTCAGATATATATATTTTATTCGTATTATGTTAACGAGTAATTAACTTAAACACAGGATCCAATCTACTGTAATTTAAACTAATTTAAAATTTTAAATGTAATAATTATATTTTAAATTAGACTTGTTTTATACGTAAAATTCTTCAAACAGAAATTATGATATATTTTAAACTATTAGATTTATATTATATTCGTAATATGTTAACGAGTAATTAACTTAAAAATAAGATCCAATCTACATTAATTTAAACTAATTTAAAATTTAAAAGGTATTAATTATATTTTAAATTCATTTTGTTTTATACGTGAAATTCTTCACACAAAAATTACGATATAATTTGATATAATTTTAAACTGTAAGATATATATTATATTAGTAATATGTTAACGAGTAATTAACTTAAAAATATGATACCATCTACTGTAATATAAACTAATTTAAATTTAAATTGTACCAATTATATTTTAAATTATGCTTGTTTTATAAGTGAAATTCTTCGAACAGAAATTATGATATAATTTGACCTCAATTTAAGCAATCAGATTTATACTAATTTCGTAATATGTTAAAGAGTAATTATCTTAAATAATATTCAATTTATCTAATTTCCAAGTGTACTAGTATCTTATCCGAAGGTATTACAATCTGGAAAGTTATTTGTATGTCAAATTTCAGGCACCCGTTATAAACGAGTAAATATCGTAAGTGGTTACATACCACTCCAATCTACTGTAATTTAAATATCTATAAATTACATTATTATTATCTATAAAATTATATCTATAAAAATTGTAATACTGTGAATCCAATCTACTGTAATTTAAAATTTTAAATGTAATAGTTATATTTTAAATTAGACTTGTTTTATACCGGAAATCCTTCAAACAGAAATTATGATATAATTTGGTATTATTTTAAACTATCAGATTTATATTATATACATAATATGTTAACAAGTAATTAACTTAAAAATAGAATCCAATCTACTGTAATTTTAAATTTTAAATGTAATAATTATATTTTAAATTAGACTTGTTTTATACGTGAAATCCTTCAAACAAAAATTATGATATAATTTGATATAATTTTAAACTGTCAGATTTATATTATATCCGTAATATGTTAACGAGTAATTTTCTTAAAAATAGAATCCAATCTACTGTAATTTTAAATTTTAAATGTAATAGTTATATTTTAAATTAGACTTGTTTTATACGTGAAATCCTTCAAACAGAAATTATGATATAATTTGATATAATTTTAAGCTATCAGATTTATATTATATACATAATATGTTAACGAGTAATTAACTTAAAAATAGGATCCAATCTGCAGTAATTTAAACTAATTTAAAATTTAAATTGTAATAATTATATTTTAAATTAGACTTGTTTTATACGTAATATTTTTCAAACCGAAATTATGATATAATTTTAAACTATTAGATTTATATTATATACATAATATGTTAACGAGTAATTAACTTAAATAGGATCCAATCGATGGTAATTTAAACTAATTTAAAATGTAATAATTATATTTTAAATTAGATTAGTTTCATATGTGAATTTCTTCAAACAAAAATTATGATATAATATGATATAATTTTAAGCTATCAGATTTATATTATATTTGTAGCATGTTAACGAGTAATTAACTTAAAAATAGGATCCAATCTACTGTAATTTAAACTAATTTAAAATTTAAAATGTACTAATTATATTTTAAATTCAATTTGTTTTATACGTGAAATTCTTCAAACAGAAATTATGATATAATTGGATATAATTTTAAACTGTCAGATATATATTATATTCGTAATATGTTAACGAGTAATTAACTTAAAAATATGATACTATCTACTGTAATTTAAACTAATTTAAAATTTAAAATGTACTAATTATATTTTAAATTATGCTTGTTTTATAAGTGAAATCCTTCAAACAAAAATTATGATATTATTTGATATAATTTTAAACTGTCAGATTTATATTATATTCGTAATATGTTAACGAGTAGTTTTCTTAAAAATAGAATCCAATCTACTGTAATTTTAAATTTTAAATGTAATAATTATATTTTAAATTAGACTTGTTTTATACGTGAAATCCTTCAAATAGAAATTATGATATAATTTGATATAATTTTAAGCTATCAGATTTATATTATATACATAATATGTTAACGAGTAATTAATTTAAAAATAGAATCCAATCTACATTAATTAAAACTAATTTAAAATTTTAAATGTAATAATTATATTTTAAATTAGACTTGTTTTATACATGAAATCCTTCAAACAAATATTACGATATAATTTGATATAATTTTAAACTATCAGAGTTATATTATATTCATAATATGTTAACGAGTAATTAACTTAAATAGGATCCAATCTACGGTAATTTAAACTAACTTAAAATGTAATTTTTATATTCTAAATTAAATTAGTTTCATATGTGTAATTCTTCAAACTAAAATTATAATATAATTTGATATAATTTTAAACTTTCAGATTTATATTATATTCGTAATATGTTAACAAGTAATTAACTTAAAAATAGAATACAATCTACTGTAATTTTAAATTTTAAATGTAATAATTATATTTTAAATTAGACTTGTTTTATACGTGAAATCCTTCAAACAGAAATTATGATATAATTTGATATAATTTTAAACTATCAGATTTATATTATATTCGTAATATCTTAACATGTAATCAACTTAAAAATAGGATCCAATCTAAGGTAATTTAAACTAATTTAAAATGTAATAATTATATTTTAAATTAGATTAGTTTTAAACGTGAAATTCTTCAAACAAAAATTATGATATAATTTGATATAATTTTAAACTATCAGATTTATACTATATTCGTAATATCTTAACATGTAATCAACTTAAAAATAGGATCCAATATACTCTAATTTAAACTAATTTAAAATGTAATAAATATATTTTAAATTAGATTAGTTTTATACGTGAAATTCTTCAAACAAAAATTATGATATAATTTTAAACTGTAAGATTTATATTATATTCGTAATATGTTAACAAGTAATTAAGTTTAAAATAGGATCCAATCTACGGTAATTTAAACTAATTTAAAAAGTAATAATTATATTTTAAATTAGATTAGTTTCATATGTGAATTTCTTCAAACAAAAATTATGATATAATTTAATATAATTTTAAACTATCAGTTTTATATTATATTCCTAGTATGTTAACAAGTAATTAACTTAAAAATAAAATCCAATCTACTGTAATTTAAACTAATTCAAAGTTTAAAATGTAATAAATATATTTTAAATTAGATTAGTTTTATACGTGAAATTCTTCAAACAAAAATTATGATACAATTTGATATAATTTTAAACTATCAGATTTATATTATATACATAATATGTTAACAAGTAATTAACTTAAAAATAGAATACAATCTACTCTAATTTAAACTAATTTAAAATTTTAAATGTAATAATTATATTTTAAATTCAATTAGTTTTATATGTGAAATTCTTCAAGCAGAAATTATGATATAATTTGATATAAATTTAAGCTATCAGATTTAAATTATATTCGTGACATGTTAAAGAGTAATTAACTTAAAAATAGAATCCAATCTACTGTAATTTTAAATTTTTAATGTAATAATTATATTTTAAATTAGACTTTTTTATACGTGAAATCCTTGAAACAGAAATTATGATATAATTTGATCTCAATTTAAGCAATCAGATTTATACTAATTTCGTAATATGTTAACGAGTAATTATCTTAAATAATAATCAATTTACTCTAATTTCCACGTTTACTAGTATCTTATCCCAAGGTATTACAATCTGGAAAGTTATTTGTATGTCAAATTTCAGGTGCCCGTTATAAACGAGTAAATATCGTAAGTGGTAATAGAATATTTATTTGTTTAAAAATGAGAAACCTATATGGGAAGACTATCACATAAATAGGAAGCAGTGTATCTAAGATGTCTTATTACGCAAGTTATGGAGTAATAAAGTAAAGAACTTATTTTGTACGTAATACAGTCACGCCATTGTAAACTGTCGACCTCCAGAAAAACGATCTTGACTTTTGTTGTTTTTTCCCTTTCCTCCTTTACAGCCATATATTTCTTTTCCCTTTTAGAATCGATATGCATCTTTTCCTTAGTCATCCAATTACGAGACTTAAGGAAAAGAAGGGAAATTTCTTGGATGCATTCCAGTACCAGGAAACAAAAGCAGAAAGAGAAAAATTCTGCAGCTAATGAATAGAAATCTTTTCGATATCTATTTGCGTATTCAGAAAATGGAAATATATGCCTTTATTTTTGATAAACTGTGTAATCTTTCAGCAAATGTGGTTTGATCCTAAATTTTAGATATTAAATCGTTAACATATCTCATCTGAGAGGAAAATATTTTATCAATCTTCAAATTTGTCAGATTTTTCGTGTAATTTCAGCGGATACAGAATTTTTAAAGATATAAAATTTTCACCACGAAAACCAGGGAGTGATTCTGATCCGAAAATTAAAAAAAAAAAATTTTTTTTTTTACTTGAAAATTTGAAAAATTTTTTTTTAAAAATCTGTTTTTGAAAATTAAAAATAAAGTT
The DNA here is from genome assembly GCA_032207245.1 of Pardosa pseudoannulata. NCBI lineage: Eukaryota > Metazoa > Arthropoda > Arachnida > Araneae > Lycosidae > Pardosa > Pardosa pseudoannulata. The sequence goes on along the minus strand of CM063510.1, from coordinate 349,801 downwards.
TTTTAAACCACCTTCAGCTTAAAATAAAAAATATATAAATGAATTTTCAAAATTGATTTATATATTTTCAGAAAGTTTAATATTTTTTCTCACCCTTTTTCTCTTTTTTGACTCTTCCACAAATCTTCTTCCTACCAAAGAACAGTAATAATATGCTACGTGATTTTCTTTTTTAAAGCAATATGTTAAAATTTAAATTTATGCATTCAGATAAAGGAATTAAATTTTTCTCTCCAAGATATCCAACACACGCATTGATATTTGTATATATATATATATCTATATATATATATATATATATAATATGTATATATATATATATATATAAATATTATATATATATATATATATATATTATATATATATACATATTTATATGTATAAATATAAATATGTATACATGTATATGTTTATATATATGTATGTATATATATATATACTTTATATGTATATCTGTATATATATACATATATTATATATATATATATTATATGTACATATATATACATATATATATGTATTCTATATATATATATACATATATATTTACATATATTACATATTATATATGTATGTATATATACATATATATATATATATATATATATATACATATATATTGTATAATATATTATATATATACATAAATATGTACATATATACACATAAATATGTATATATATATATCTATAAATATATATATATATGATATATATGTGTGTGTGTGTGTGTGTGTGTATTATTTTATACAAAACACGCTTATATTTGCAACTCTATAACAAGGTGATATATATTAGAACATATTAATATATTGATACTTGGGTAACGATAAATCAATAAATCACAATATTAAAATTCAGATATCATCCAGCTTTAGTTTTGACATCCAGAAATTAACCTTAATATAATTTTTATTTTAAATAAATAGCTTATACTTTTTTCAGAAAAAATTGTAGGGTGTTCAGAAATGTGCTTCTTACTTAGAATCACCCATGATGACAACCTTTTTTTCGATTTATTCTAAAACAAAACTTTTGCTTCTTTTAGAATTAAAGTTTTTTTTTCATTTACTCTCTATCGTAGAAAAAGAATTATTCAGTTTTGTCATTTCAAGAGATATATTTTGTTGAAATAACACAAACATTAACCTAACGGTAAAATTGAGATTCACTTACATGCAAGGTAACTTTAGAAACAGGTATGTTATATAAAGAACTACAACTTTTCCTTCTCGCGTAGGATGTAAAAAGAACTACAACTTCTACTTCGCGAGGAAAAGGTTTTCCGGTCTTGATTGGTTTGCGAAAAATGTCATTGTTTCGCTGTTTGATGAGCCAGGATGAAGTTGTAAATTTGTGATTAATTAAAGTGTTATTAAATTAAATAGTGGAGTAATAAGTTCAGGTCACGTGTGTTTTGCTCGTCAATAAGTAAATTAGAACTGTGTATTCATGACAGTTAAAAACTAAATATTTATATCCAATTGAAGATAAATATTTTTTTATTTTGCAAGCCTAAAATTTTAAAGAAATCTGAGATTTTAAAACTTGAAAAATATTAAAAATTTTCAGAAATTGAAAACTTCAAAAATGTTAGTCTTTAAGGTTTCTCAGCTAAACTTGTCTGATAAATTCATCAATAATCCCTGATGTTGTCACGCAATATCAGATCAGATGTAATTAAATTTAAAAGTGGTATTAGTTATTATTATTTTTAGCAAACATATTAATAAAAAAGTACTATATTCTAATAGCTTTTAAAACTGATTTTTTTTATAAATATCAAATAAAACAGCAAACATCTTAGAAAAATTCCAGTAAATCGTAGCATATCTTACAAAACTATGGGTTTTTTCCTATATATATATATATATATATATTATATATATATATATATGATATTATTTATAATATATATATATAATATATATTATATATATTTATGTATATATATGTATGTATATATATATATATATATATATATATATATATATATATATTTATTATACATATATATGTAATGAGACTGACTTCTCGATTTTGCATATGCTATAAAAATGATACCGTTTCAGCTAAAGACCTTTATTAAGATAACGTTGAACAGTACAAACTTCATCATAGGGACGTACAAATGAAGGGTCAGCTAGCATAAAGTTCTATGTACAAGACACGTAACACCTGGGTCAACATCTGTGGGAAAAAATATTCTAGAAAAATCTGTCTCCGATATCTCCTTTTTTATTCGGAAATTTCCTAAATTGTCCGCTAGGGCATATTGGTTATAATTTACTTCTCTGAGGGCGTAACCTGTAGCCCTAGTGGTCAATTTAGGTTAAGTATAATGCAAATTGCAGGAATTTTTAGCCCTTGATAATTTTGATAGAATTTTCCTGCATATATATATATATATATATATATTATATATATATATATATATATTATATACATATAATATGGACACACACACAAACACACACAACACAATATATATAATATATATAATATATATAATATATATACATATATATATTATATATATATATATATATATATATATATATATATTTATATATATATTACATGGACGAGTTGTTAAGGCATGGAAGACACATTTGATATCATATATAAAAACTTATTTATTATAATCCTTCTGTCAATGGCTATATTCATTTAGATATCCTTTTTTCTTATATTCTGCAAGCATGGAGGATGTTAGCAGCCCGAGTTCCCATTCAGAACTGTCTTGTTGCTACCTAAGCACATTCTCATGCCTACTTTCGCGTCAGCTTCTTTACTCTGTATAGTTCCGCTCGAAGGTGTGTCTTTCTCCAATTACGTTATCGTTAATGACTTCTAACTATTTTTAATTATAACTCGTTTAATTCTTGACCCCCATTTTTGAACCTGAATATATATATATGTAATATTAAAATTCTAAATCACATCTTTTTTAAATATGGGGGGAACGCTTATTTTCTGGTACCTTATATTTAGAATCGCAACTCCGTTGATCTATTTTATTTCCCGCGTATTGTAATGGATTATATACCTTCTAAAATAAACTAGAAGTAATTAAAGTAAGGTGATTGGTTACCAGAATTAGATCATTCCTGGAACCACTCCCCTTACATACGTTAATATAAAGCCTAGCACATAGGCTTCGAGGCTTTTTCCTTTCAGAACGAGATGTAATATAACATCAAAAATTTTTTATTTTGTGTTCTTTTTCCCTTCTAGAATTTCTGTGTTATCCGGAGTTCCAAATAAAGATGTTTTTGTAAGTCTGCATCAATCAACTAAGCTACATTATTCTACAGTATTTTTTAATTTATATGGGCGTTATATTAAATTATCTCATATATATGTGTATATATATATATACTTATACATACATATATACTTATACATACTGTAAAGTACTGGAGATATGGTAGGCGAAGCCTTCAATGAAATAGGCTAGAAAACTGTTTAATCTAGACTAAATATTTTATTCAGGTTAATAATAATGTACAGCTATGTACAGGTTCAGTAGATTTCTAAATATTCTGGGATCTCGTGCTGAGATGACATTCACACAATTAGGATGCGTGAGTACCGGGTACAATGTGGCTAGGGCTTCGAAATCAATGGAACAGTTCGCTAATTAGTGCCGGTACGGAACGCTGACACTATCACCTCCGGGTTGACGATTAGTACAGTCGGCTTTCACACCAAGGTTCAAACGCTCAGAGTGCGTATCACGCTGGAGTGCGTGAAGGAAACTCGGGATGCAAGACGATCCAAAATGAGAGCAAGGGTCACTCTCAGCGACCTACTTCTATGCACGAAGTAAAAAAAAATAGTAAGATAACGGCAATGGGGTCCCAAAGTCGAAAGTCGACTTCTTAGCAAACAGAGACGCTGGCGGTCTCTAAAACAAGCAAACTCCGGAAATCTGGAGAGACGAGTGGACTCCTCTCGAGCTCCACATAACAGCTCCAAACGCAACTCTCAAGAAGCCTCAAGAAGAAAAAGTCCTGCTTAGCTACTCTTCTTTTATAGCGGTCCCGGTTCCCTTCACCCGATTCTTCTGGAACCTTCCAGAAGTTTCCTTTCCACAGTTTTAGTGTACAAAGCTTTAGGAAGAATGGTAAGTGGAAAATACTCTGTTGATTAAACTATTTAGAGGCTGGGAAAAAGATTTAAATGAATTATATA
>CM063510.1:313105-340605 GCA_032207245.1 Pardosa pseudoannulata | reverse complement strand
CATGTATATACATATACATATAAATATATATGTGTGTGTGTATGCATGCACATATATATTATATATACACATATCATCTATCTATATATATATATATATATATATATATATATATATATATATATATATATATATATACATATATATATATATATTATATAATATATATATATATATGTGTGTGTGTGTGTGTATGCATGCACATATATATTATATATACACATATTATATATCTATCTATCTATATATATATAGATATATATATATATATATATATATATATATATATATATGTATGTATGTATATATATGTAATTATCCAATTAGTGTGCTACTTTTTTTTATTTCAAAAATTGTCAAATGCTATTATTTCCAATATTCTAAAGTTGCAAATCTGATATATATACACATATTAATCTTCCAGATTAAAATACATTTCTAATTCGAGTAGTAAGTCTTGACTGGATAGGTCTATTTAGATTAGAGGTGGGCAAAAGCCGGCCCGCGGGACGGATCCGACACTTTTGTTTACTTTATCCTGCCCGTTGAAAAATCCCGCATGCAATTTTTTTTAATCTCTTATATGCGATTTTGTTGAAATCAACAATATTTGTATGCGTAGTGTACATATAAATAACGAAAAATATATAAATAATAGAGAGTATTATAATTTGAACAGCTGTAACCATATCCCTACTTTAATGTATGCAACATACATACTCTCTTAAAGCGTATGATCGGCTTACTACATAGAATTCAACGTGCACTCTTCTCATTCTTCGACGGACTACTGACCGACTAAAAGAAAATTTTCACTCAAACGAGTTGATTGTTTTCTACGGTGCTTTGAATACAGAACATTGCAAACATTCTTTGAACTATGTTCAAAAATACCTAGTTTTATTTGGTTCAACATATATTTGTGAAAGAACTTTTTCGTTAATGATTTACACTAAAATTAAATATCGATCACAAATTACTGACGAAAATCCACACTCGGTATTAACGATTGCTACAAGTGATTTGGATCCAAATCATCCAAAAGATATAATATCAATGAAACATTCCAGATTTCACGTTTCGCATTAACTAAAACAGTTCCATTTTAACGTTTGATGTCTGTCTTTTCTTTTTATAATTCTATTTACTGTTATATTTACAAAATGTAATATAAATACAAAAATGTAATAACTATGATCAAAATGAAATAATTTGTATCGTTAAGATATAAATAAATATCAAAATAAAATCTTTCATTAACTGATTTATTTAATGACCATTAATTTAATATAATGGATCCTATTTCTTTAAAAATGACGTGACATATTTTACTGGGCACAAATTGTTCGCATATGCACCTAAGCAAGACAATTTATTATTACTATTATCTTTTATTAACTGTTAAATTTCTCCGTCCAAATGCTTTAAAATGATACTTATAGTGTTTTAGTCAAAAAAAATTTCTTCGGCAAAAGCAAAAACTCCACCCAAAACATTCGCGTGTGCACAGCGTACGCTGTAGAGTCCTCCGGCCCGGGAGACATTTTGAAAATTTCATTTTGGTCCGAGCTTAGAAGTATTTGAACACCACTGATTTAGATGCTATTTTATCAGAGAGAAAAAACACACACATTAAAACTTGATTTAAATCTCGGGTAACTCCACTTTGCTTTTCTTTCTAACGTGTAGAAGTTACTCGAGATTTATATCAAGAGTATGAGTTTTAAGTGAAGAAGCCATTCTCGTTTACTTTCTGAATGCATAATCCTTCCTAAGTTTCGAAAAGCCAAACGCTCTGTACCCTTTTACCCATACTTCGAAAACATGAATCTCACTTTGGAGCACGAAACATTTCCTTGCAATAAATGAAGCTGCACAAGTGTTGTTGTGAATGGAAACACGCAGCTGCTGTTAACTATTAGGGATAAGAAGGAAAGTGTGACGAAGAAAAAAGTTGAAGCATTCATTTTAACTTTGGGCGGCTGCACTTGTATTCAGAAGACGAGCGATTCTGCATTAGAAAAAAAAAAATTTTTTTTCCAGTGTCTGAGAATGATATTGTAGATTACGAGACTCTATCGGTGTTTATGTAGATTTTACGCTTTTTTAAAAGTGTTGCAAATGAACTAAATCAGAAAATGTGTATAATAAAAGGTAATTTTATTCCGTATTAATTTGCATTTGTTAACACTCTATTTAACACTGCACATTGTACCACTTGTTAAAACTGCACATAAACTTGTTAAAACTGCACATTGCCCCACTGGCGAAGCATAAGTTTTTGCCGCTCAGACAGAAGTCAAATTCGCTGCTCCTTACAAAACATAATATTGTTAAACAGTTAAAATTTTCTAAAGCGGAGAAAATATTAAGCTGCAAAGGGATTTTTTTCTACCAAAATTTAACTTTTTTCAAACTGGAAATCTAATTTGCCTTTCTGATTTCGTTTAATGTACGGTTTTTGTTTGGTTTGGTTTAGAACTTTACGGTCTACTTTTTTTGCAACAAGGAGGTTAACTCCTTCCCTGTTTTGCCCGTACGCCGTACGGGCACAGCTTTTGTGCCTTTACTGATTTGCCCGTACGGTATACGGGCAATCTGATTTCTATTTCGCTTGCACTGTTTCGGCCGTATTTTTTTCTAATTTTAGTAACAAATTATTCTTATAGATGTCGTCCAGTAAATGATAGTTTGCAGTTTATTGTAGTTTCAACTCTGATTGGTTCAAAAGCGCTGGTTTTCTTCGCAAGTTTTGTATCAGAAGACGAATTGTTATCTTTCAGTGTATAGCTTTCTGGTTATATTTTACTAACCGCCTGATAATTTTATTGATGTAAGAGTTAAATAATATATTTTTACTTTTAAATAATGGATAATTCAGAGCGTATGGAGCTAATTTCTTGCGATTCGAACTGTGACTCGGAATCAGAAACTGAATTATCTGTAAATGATAGTAGCGAAAGTTTACTAGATGACCTGGATAGTAGTGACTCTGATAGTAGTACAGATGGAATCAGTCAAGCAAGACAATTTTTTTAAATTAATTGTGATAATCCTTCGGATCCGCCTCCTAGATTTGCTTTCATTGGAATTCCAAAAATTAACTTGGATATCGATGAGACTAAAGGTAAACTTCAGTTCTATGATGCTTTCATAGAAAGAAAAAAAAGTTGTAATAAATGCTTAAAAATATTAGAAATATTAATTTTAATAACATATCTTTACTTAAAAATGTAAAATGAACAAAAAAATGCAATAAAAAATGTGACATTTTTTTGACCGAATTCTGGAAAAAAATTAAACTGTCAAAGGGTTAATGAGACCGGGACCTACTGTTTAAAGTCGATTTCTAACATCTACGAACATCCATGTAACAGTGGGATTCGAACCCACGAACTTCGATACCGAAGATCAGTGCCCTAATTATTCAGCTTTTTAATGTAAGAATTCAGGGGCGAACTAAGGCCTAGGCTCTAGGGCCGTAATTTTTGGGGCCCGAAAATTAGGTTTTTAGTTTTTCTTTTTATTTAACAGAAAAATGGGATATTTATAACTATTGTTGAAACGTATCCAAATTACGCCGAATCGTTGATTGATAAAGTCGACAAGTGTGGACAAGCGTTCCCGTGCTTTTATGCATCGACGCCCACGAGTGTCGATTATAACATAAATACGATCGAGCCTATCGCTTATCAAGCATTTACTATGAACGTCAGCACGTGTTTAAAAAGTCAAACGTAGCTATAAAATATCAGTGTCTCCTAAACGCATTGCATCTTATGTGAAATTCCAGAACATGATGTAAGATTCAGAGGCAAAGAACATTTTAAAGTTAATATTTTTTTGTTGCATGCGATTCTTTACATTTGTAACGACGTGATTTAGCGGTGTATCGATGTCAAAGAACTTTGCTTTGAGAGGTGAACTTCGCTTGTGTGGATACAAAAGGATTATTTTCCCCGGCACCACGATGTCTACACTGCTGTGCCCTATAGTAGAGGAACAATATACCAGACAACCCGGCATATTCACTAACAGCCTGAAATATGACCATCGGAACTACAAAGGAATTGCAGCGACTTGGATCTAGCCGCTAAGAATTCCAGGGACCCCTGGGTTTGCGGCCGATGATTGTTTATCCCGGACCAATCCAGTTGGTCGAAGGTGAGGTCATCGCTAGATGATCCAATAATGAAATTGTGGGAGAGGCCCCTCCCCTAGAAAGAGACGAGAGAAGATTTGTTTTTTAGAGAAGAAGGTAGCTACCTAGCAACCAGCTAATTCAGAGGTCGCCTTGACCAGTCTCTCTATCGGAGAGTTTTTTTGCTATAATCCCACCTTGGGATCTTTTCGTTAAGGAGTAGCCCGCCTTGGCTAACTCGGAGGTCGCCTCGACCAGTCTCTCCATCGGAGAGTTTTATTTAGCGAAATCCCGTCTTGGGATATATCTCTTGCTGAGATTGAAACGATACCCTGTGCATTGGGTTTCCTTTTCTAATATAATCCTCTTCAGGATTGTTTGCATTTCCTTCGGAACTCTAACTGTGCTTAGATATCCTACCAGTACTTCAGAGAACTTTCGCGAGAGCTACCGAATTGTTTCTTCCGTCTAATCACCCATATTTCGGCAGAGACTGAATTTAGTTTAGGTACCCGTCTCTACTCAGGCCTACGTGTACTAATCACTTACCTGTGATCGGAAATTGTTTTTTTTTTGTGTAGTTGTGAAATGATGTATATAGCAGCAGTGTAAATAAATTCATTAATCAAGATACACCTGATTCTTCCTTGTGTCACCTAAAACAGGGACCGGATACGTTACACATTAAAAAAATATCTGATGGATATAAAATTATTAACAATAAATTCAAAACAGTTTTTCATGATAGCGATGTTAGTGACTCTTTAATAGAGGAATTAAAATGTTATGAACAAGATTTAAACGTAGCAGAACTAAAAAATAAAGTATTAAAATTTAAGACTTTTATAAGTAAAGAAAATATTATATCGCCTGTATCCATGTGGTCATTTATTCAAGAAAATAATACTATTGCAACATTCTCTAATTTAAGCATAATTCTGAGAATTTATTTAACCCTTCCAATAAACGATGCAATCGGCGAAAGATCATTCTCAGTAATGACCAGAATAAAAGATTTTTTAACATCCACATTAGGCCAACAAAAATTGTTTATCATTATTTTATGTAGAAAAAGAATTATTAAATAGCTCTATTAACTATGGCAAACTAATGAGGAATTTGCACATGTGGGGGATCCGAACAACTTAGTATTTTTCTGATAATTGCAGATTCGTAGATTCCAAAAATGTTAGTTATTAATGTTAAATTAAAAAATGTATAAAGTTTCTGAAATAAAACTTAATTTTTAAAGTAATATCATTATAAGTATTTTAAAAATATTATATACTTTTTTCAAATTAGTCACCAATTTAATCGAAAATATCACTGTGATTGATACACTAAGAAAGTATGCATCACTGAAGAAAATATTATAATACCTTGAAATACATAATTCCCTCCCCCGAGTTATTTATTAGACAATATATACTTTAGATTTTATATGTTTTACGATATTTATATGCTTTATCAAACATTTATTGTAGTTGAACTCTGTGATAATACTCGAAAATGAGCAGTTTTAAAAGTTAAATAGCACTGGTTAATCAACAGTCCTTTTAAAGGTATATATGTATTTTTATATACTTTTAATTTTTCTAAACTACTAATATTTAAACAAAAGCATTTACTTATCGAAAAGTGGTCTTCACAAACCCATAGAGATGATTTATATAATAATTTGGGGTTTAATGTTTCGTCCATTTTCATCGCATTTGTCCAGATTTTAAGTGTATGTGGATCTATGAAAACGCTGAAAAATATGTTCTCATTGCAATTAGTTGTATTTTTACAGAATGGCACAATACAATATATATAAAATATGGTTTTTTAATGATAGACATAATAAAAAAAATGTCTATTATTTGCGATACTTTACACAGAAACAAATTTAAAAGTCGCCTTTTAACATGTAAACAACATAGGCGGTCGGTGTTTTCCTGAACGATGACGTCACAAACTAAAAAGTATCGTTTTTGAGAGACGTTAAAGAGTCCGCTATATAACCCATTAGAAATCACTAATTAGGCTCCCAAATGAAAGAAAAATAGCTACTGTCCTGCTTACTTTTTTGTCTTCTATTGTTTAAAATTAAAATTAGAAAACGGGAAAATTCCTCATTTACGAGTTTGCAGAATTAAAAGTGAGAGAAAAGGCAGTATAACTAATCAATCTGGGTATATTTGTTTAAGAATTATTGTTTGTTTTAATAAGTTTTGTTTATGTTTGTTTTAAATTTTGCGGTTCGCACGTACAATTCCTCCAAACCTACGAGGACTTCAAAACGTACAATTTTCGACCTCTAAAAAACGCTCCGAAAATGGATATAATGTACATTTTTGCCAGTGCTTTCCTGCATGGAGTTTTGAGGTATGGATCTTTGTTGTTTAGGAACTGCACCCCTCTTCATGACATTTCTTGAGGGATGCAACCATACCAACTGAGGCACATACAATAGCTTTTCATGGCTTTGTAAATCTCTAATTCGAAGTATTTCGTTTGCGGTAACAGATGTATCTCTAATTGCACCCCTTAAATATTTTGGATTACTTTCGTAAAATAAATAAATAAGAATATTTTTATTTGTACTTTTAGAATGTATTATTTCTTATGGAATAATATTCCAGACTTGGAGAGCATTATGTGTATTAAAAATTAACAATTTATAATATATATTTATATATCTATATATATATAACCGGAAGTAAAGGGAGAATAAGGAGGGTGAGTTCTCGTATTTCATTCTAGTCGACAAATGTGAAGGTAAAAAACATAGAACTCTTTGGCCACTGACATCAGCATATTTTGGAGAATTTTTTTCTAGTGTGTTACTCAGATTAATAAATTATGTTTATTTAATTCTTGTACATATATATTTTTTTCCTTGTTTTTTCCTTAGAATCCCATAACTAAATAGAACTTCATACTGTATGCTTAATAACCAAACTACCAAACGCAAAGTATGTATCATGACTGAAAAATAGGCCCGGAATTACAATGTTACCTAGGGCCCGCTTTAGACTTAGTCCGTCAGTGTAAGAATTCTAAAATGATTTAGAACCGGTCTCACCAAAGTCGTTTAACTGCGATTAATCTCTGTTTAAACGGAGAATTGCGTCCCACCATTGGTTGGCGCCATAGGTAGTCGCGGTTAGCCGTTAAACGACTTTGGTGACTAATATAATCTAAATTAATCTCTGTTTAAAAAATACGTGAAAACGTTTTCATTAAAAACCTTTTGGTCTATGCAGGCCTAATCTAGAAAACCATTTTAAGTACATCAATTTACAAAATGATATTTTCTTCGAATTTTATGTGATGTTAGAGTGAGAGATTGAAGAACATTACTATTATTATTTGTATCTATTTAGAACTGTTGTAATCCATTTTTGATTGCATTTTGCACTTACCTGGCACAGTTACCTAGAGAATTGACACCAAATTTGAATTGTCACAGGCGTACAAGAAAGTTATGACATGTCCATAGCAGATGCTTTTTCGATATTAATTTAACAAATGAAGGAGAGGGTTAAGAATATTCCTAGTGTCGGAGCTCATAATTTACTAACAGATTATTACAGATTATTATCAGTTTATCTTATTTCGAGAAATTTTCATTATCTGATAAAATCAGCCATCACACCATTCTACAATTTTCTACAAATCCTTAGAAGCCACTGCAGTCATGTAATTTATCAAGCATCATTAGCGTAATAATATAGTTACAAACAAAATTTATCAGTTTATCTTTCGAAAATTATTTTCTTTAAATCAACTGATAAAAATATATATGAGTTCTGGATAATATGAACAGTTTCATATCTATTATTTTCTAACAATTTTATCAGTTTATCTAGTTTCTAATTATTTTTATTAATCTGCATAAAAATCGACAGCAATTTGTTATAAGCTTTTATACAAAAAATCAAATCGATGTGCATCTTATCAGATTGGTAATAATTTGTTAGTCAAGCTATAATAATCATCTTCTTGTTCTTGGAAAAAATTTTCAACACAACTGATAAAATATAAAGTCTCACATTATTGCCAAATAAGCCATTAACATTGACTAGTATGGCTTATTTTCATGTAGACGAATGTGTATGGTTTACTAACATCAAATCAGCTAGCATGCGTATAAAGTCGTATAATAGAAGACTAATTCGGCTTATTTATTGGCCCAGTGTTTCAACAGCAATCATCAAATTTCTTAATATGGTCTACCATGATTAACATAAGAAATATACACAATGAATGCTAAATATGTCAAACAGATTTTATAAAGATGTGACAAAATTATTTCTTTATTATTAAAAAACATATTTTTTTAATTACGTGGATTTTATATATATTTTTTTTCATACCAACTGATAATATAAAGTACACACTATTGCCCTATGCAAGCCATTACCATTGACTGGAGGGGGTATGGCTTATCATGGTCGACGGTGGCAGACGAAATGTCTGGCCGCAGGCTTCCGAAGCTGGTTTTCTCCAAACATCAAAGACAGCTAGCATGCGCTGATAAAATGCGTAGTAGATAGAAGACGCCTCCACACGTTCGGCTTATTTAGTGGCCCAGTGTTTCAATGCAATCATTCAACCCTCGTACCGAGGTCGCTATCGATCACTGCAGTGGTCAATGATGGGCCATGATGTGGAGGAGGCATAAGAAAATATACGTCATTGAATGTGGACATTTACGAATCATGTTCGTGTTATTTTCGTAATCAGTCACTGAAAATATAGTTAGGAAAACAATTTATATATTTATAAAGCAGTGTTGCCGTAATCATAAACTGAAAATATAGTTAAAAAACAATATATATAATATTCATAAAACTGTGTTATTTTCGTAATCATTCACTGAAAATCTAGTTATAAAAACAATATATATAATATTTATAAAATTGTGTTATTTTCGTAATCATTCACTGAAAATCTAGTTAGAAAGGCAATATATCTAATCCCCATAAAACTGTGTTATTTTCATAATCATTCACTGAAAATATAGTTAGAAAAACAATTTATATATTTATAAAGCAGTGTTGTCGTAATCATTCACTGAAAATATAGTTAGGAAAACAATATAATATCCATAAAACTGTGTTATTTTCATAATCATTCACTGAAAATATAGTTAGAAAAACAATTTATATATTTATAAAGCAGTGTTGTCGTAATCATTCACTGAAAATCTAGTTAGAAAACAATACATATAATATCCATAAAACTGTGTTATTTTCGTAGTCATTCACTGAAAATCTAGTTATAAAAACAATATATATAATATTTATAAAATTGTGTTATTTTCGTAATCATTCACTGAAAATCTAGTTAGAAAACAATACATATAATATCCATAAAACTGTGTTATTTTCATAATCATTCACTGAAAATATAGTTAGAAAAACAATTTATATATTTATAAAGCAGTGTTGTCGTAATCATTCACTGAAAATCTAGTTAGAAAACAATACATATAATATCCATAAAACTGTGTTATTTTCGCAATCATTCACTGAAAATCTAGTTATAAAAACAATATATATAATATTTATAAAATTGTGTTATTTTCGTAATCATTCACTGAAAATCTAGTTAGAAAACAATACATATAATATCCATAAAACTGTGTTATTTTCATAATCATTCACTGAAAATATAGTTAGAAAAACAATTTATATATTTATAAACCAGTGTTGTCGTAATCATTCACTGAAAATCTAGTTAGAAAACAATACATATAATATCCATAAAACTGTGTTATTTTCATAATCATTCACTGAAAATCTAGTTATAAAAACAATATATATAATATTTATAAAATTGTGTTATTTTCGTAATCATTCACTGAAAATCTAGTTATAAAAACAATATATATAATATTTATAAAATTGTATTATTTTCGTAATCATTCACTGAAAATATAGTTAGAAAAATAATTTATACATTTATAAAGCTGTGTTGTCGTAATCATTTACTGAAAGTATAGTTAGGAAAATAATATATATAGTATCCATAAAACTGTGTTATTTTCGTAGTCATTCCCTGAAAATATAGTTAGAAAAACAATATATCTAATACCCATAAAACTATGTTATTTTCACAACCATTCACTGAAAATATAGTTAGAAAAACAATTTATATATTTATAAAGCTGTGTTGTAATCATTCACTGAAAATACAGTTAGAAAAACCATATATAACATCCATAAAGCTATGATGTTTTCGTAATCATTCACTAGAAATATAGATAGAAAAATATAGCAATATATAAAATATCCATTTTTGACGTGCAAAGTATAACTAATTCTTTTAATTTCATGACAGATTTTGACCAAAGATATGAAATTTGTTTTGAAAAAAGTCAAGTTAGGTATACACTTTATTATTAAAAAACATATTTTTTAATTATGTGAATATTTTACTGCGGTGATACTTGTTTTCTGTCATACACAACTGAAAAAGTATAAAGGCCGTGACACACTATGGTCCTATGCAAGCCATTACCATTGTGTGGAGGGAGTATGGCTTACCATGGTCGATGGTGGCAGATGATAAAATCTAGGATCGTTTCGGAAGTGGTTTTTCTCCAAACATCCAATGTGGCCTCCACACTATGGTCAATTGTTCACCACTACAGTACTGGTCCTGATAGCAACCTTGGATGATGGTTCACGGGTTGCATCCAGACACTGGGCCATTAAATGAGCAGAGCTAGTGGATGCGTCCGTAAAGTCAACTGCGCACTTTGGTACACCATGCTGGCTTCCTACAGCTATCGTCTTCCATCGTCGACCACAGTAATCATACTCCCTCCAGTCAGCGGTAATGGCGAGCAGTGGACCATAAAGTGGAGGGGCTTAACGACATCCAACATGCTCTACTAAATCGGTTTTTCTTGAAATATCGATAGTCACCTGAATCCACCAAAGAACAGATGTCCAGAACCAGCTTTGCTGATAGTAATCTGATAAGATAAATCATGGAAAATTTGCAAGTCGATTCTTAATGAATTTCATCAAAAAAACTACGTAACTGTTCCCCCCCCGCCTTTTTTTTTAAGAGTTGGTCTTATTGTTGTTGTTTTTGATGCCTCGTGGACAAATCAAGCATGATTTGAGTCATGCGCTAATCACATTAAGGCAAAAACCTTTCGATTAATGAGCACCGCTAAAGAGACTTTTGCTCAAGTGTGTCCTCGTAGTTTAGAAGACCTAGATCTTTTATCTGTCACCCTCAGAGGTATTGTTTGAGAACTTGGAAGACATTGTAAACACAAAGAAATTTTACGTGTCCAAGTCACCTTTAACGAACACGCTATATCTTACCACGACTTGAACTCAGATCTCAAAGAGACGTCAAACTGTGTGATAAAATATTAGAGCGTTTTGCATCATCTAACACAAAAATTGCCTAAAACCTGTGATTCGCGGGCCTCACGCAAACTGTGATGCATTCTTGTAGAGGGGTTTCAAGAAGGTATTGCACTCATTGCAAAAAATTCTCCCTTTTGTTATAGACCCTGAAAGAATCTTCAAAGAATCTTCAAAGCCTTTTTATCCTCATAGGTGCCGTAGTATTACAAAAGCTATTATATTTTCTCGTACATAAAGTAGATGCTTACAAGGTCTTGTAATCGCTAAGATATTTATTAGAGCACTTTTAGATTTTTTAGAGTTTATTAACGCTCTAGCATATAGCCCGTCATATGACGGGATTACAAAATTTTTTAATTTTCCAGAATTGTAAAGAACCCCTATGAGGCAGGTTAAAATATGGTTTGTTTTTTGCCTGAGAACTACCTGGTACACGCTCAATAATTTGTTTATCTTCATACTCCTCTAAAATCTCCCGATACTGTGAACGCAGTTTAGAATCACGTTGAATTCATTTAGTCAAACCATGTGGTTGTGTATAAAAAACCAACATACAAACGAACAAACTTCTTAATTTCCAAATATATATTAGGTAAACGCTAGATATTTATTAGTCCGGGAAATAGACTCCTAGACTTTTATGAAAAGAATGTGTTGTTAATATCGGTGATAAAATTTTCATTGCAACAAAAAATAATCGATGATTAATTTTAAAATTATCACTTATGTACCTAATCTATTATTTAAGCCCAAATATAAAGGAAAATTACTTACGTAATATCAAAGTTCAGTGATAAAACGTATGAAAATAATGCAGACGATATTTAAATAATTTAAAATAAGAAGTGATCAAATGAGAGGGTTAAAGGAATGACGTCATAATGCTAGAAAAAAATGTTATTTTTACATATTTATTATATGATAAACTTAATCGCCAACTCTTAAATACGGAAAATAAGACTTGATATAATGGCATTAAACGCTCGAAAAGGGCGGAAGAGGTGGATTTCGAACGTTTTAAAGATTTGTTTTTAATGTTGTTAACCCTAACTCATCAAGAATCTAATAAGGATGCTCTTATTCATTCCAGGTCCAACCGCTTCATAAATTCTGGGACAGACGGACAGATAACTTAGGCTATTATTATACAGGGGATTAGAGTTATTTACACACAGCAAGCATTAGTGTTGGAAAAATAAGAAATGATAGTACAGGGTTGTATAATATTGTTACTCCATCCTAAATATGAGAAGTTAGAGAGATACCAATAGTTGAAAAATCTTAACCCAGGAAAAATATTTTCATTGCTAATACATATGTACTTAAATAATAAAGAGTTAAGGCTCTTATAAAGCTTATTATTTTACAGTTGCATAAAAGGGTGACATTTTTTCCAATGCTGCAGGCTATACAGACATTATCCTAAGGAATTAATAAGACCGCGAACCTGTTACCCATGTAACACTACCTGTAGAGCACGTGGAGCTTAAAGTATGCTACGGATTCAAATAACATTAAAGAATAACATCTCATATAAAATATTCATAAAACTGTGTTATTTTCGTAATCATTCACTTCAAATATAGTTAAAAAAACAATATATATAATATTTATAAAATTGTGTTATTTTCGTAATCATTCACTGAAAATCTAGTTATAAAAACAATATATATAATATTTATAAAATTGTGTTATTTTCGTAATCATTCACTGAAAATCTAGTTAGAAAAATTTAACATATTTTTAAAGCTGTGTTGTCGTAATCATTCACTTCAAATATAGTTAAAAAAACAATATATATAATATCCATAAAACTTTGTTGTTTTTGTAATCATTCACTGAAAATATAATTAGAAAAACAATATGTATAATATCCATAAAACTGTGTTATTTTCGTAATCATTCCCTAAAAATATAGTTAAAAAACAATACATATTATATCTATAAAACTGTGTTATTTTCGCAATCATTCACTAAAAATATAGTTGGAAAAACAATATATATAATATCCATAAAATTGTGTTATTTTCGTAATCATTCCCTGAAAATATAGTTAAAAACAAAACAGATTATATCCATTAAACTGTGTTATTTTCGTAATCATTCACTGAAAATATAGTTAGAAAAACAATCTACAATATCCATAAAACTGTGTTGTTTTCGTAATCATTCCTTGAAAATATAGTTAGAAAAACAACATATATAACTTCATAAAATTGTGTTTATTTCGTAATCATTCACTGAAAATATAGTTAGAAAAACAAAACATATAATATCCATAAAACTGTGTTGTTTTCGTAATCGTTCACTGAAAATTTTGTTAGAAAAACAAAACATATAATATCCATAAAATTGTGTTGTTTTCGTAATCGTTCACTGAAAATATAGTTAGAAAAATAATAAATAATATCCATAAAACTATGTTGTTTTCGTAATCACTCCCTGAAAATATAGTTAGAGAACAATATATGTATATAATATCCATAAAACTGTGTTGTTTTCGTAATAATTCACTGAAAATACAGTTAGAAAAACAAAACATATAATATCCATAAAATTGTGTTGTATTCGTAATCATTCACTGAAAATATAGTTAGAAAAATAATATCCATAAAATTGTGTTATTTTCGTAATCACTCCCTGAAAATATAGTTAGAAAACAATATATGTATATAATAGCCATAAAACTGTGTTATTTTCGTAATCATTCACTGAAAATATAGTTAGAAAAACAATCTAAAATATCCATAAAACTGTGTTATTTTCGTAATCATTCACTTAAAATATAGTTAAAAAAACAATATATATAATATCCATGAAACTTTCTTGTTTTCGTAATCATTCACTGAAAATATAGTTAAAAAACAATACATGTGTATAATATCCATAAAACTGTGTTGTTTTCGTGATCGTTCACTGAAAATATAGTTAGAAAAACAAAATATATAATATCCATAAAATTGTGTTGTTTTCGTAATCATTCACTGAAAATATAGTTAGAAAAATAATATAATATCCATTAAACTGTGTTATTTTCGTAATCATTCACTGAAAATATAGTTAGAAAAACAATCTACAATATCCATAAAACTGTGTTGTTTTCGTAATCATTCCTTGAAAATATAGTTAGAAAAACAACATATATAATATCCATAAAATTGTGTTATTTTCGTAATCACTCCCTGAAAATATAGTTAGAAAACAATATATGTATATAATATCCATAAAACTGTGTTGTTTTCGTAATCGTTCACTGAAAATATAGTTAAAAAACAATACATGTGTATAATATCCATAAAACTGTGTTGTTTTTGTAATCATTCACTGAAATATATAGTTAGAAAAACAATATATATAATATCCTTAAAATTGTGTTATTTTTGTAATCACTCCTGAAAATATAGTTAAAAACAAAACAGATTATATCCATTAAACTGTGTTATTTTCGTAATCATTCACTGAAAATATAGTTAGAAAAACAATCTACAATATCCATAAAACTGTGTTGTTTTCGTAATCATTCACTGAAAATATAGTTAGAAAAACAAAACATATAATATCCATAAAATTGTGTTGTATTCGTAATCATTCACTGAAAATATAGTTAGAAAAATAATATATAATATCCATAAAATTGTGTTATTTTCGTAATCACTCCCTGAAAATATAGTTAGAAAACAATATATGTATATAATATCCATAAAACTGTGTTGTTTTCGTAATCGTTCACTGAAAATATAGTTAGAAAAATAATATATAATATCCATAAAACTGTGTTGCTTTCGTAATAATTCACTGAAAATATAATAAGAAAAACAAAACATATAATATCCATAAAATTGTGTTGTTTTCGTAATCATTCACTGAAAATATAGTTAGAAAAATAATATATAATATCCATAAAACTGTGTTGTTTTCGTAATCATTCATTGGAAATATAGTTAGAAAAACAATCTACAATATCCATAAAACTGTGTTGTTTTCATAATCATTCCTTGAAAATAGAGTTAGAAAAACAACATATATAATATCCATAAAATTGTGTTATTTTCGTAATCACTCCCTGAAAATATAGTTAGAAAAACAATATATGTATATAATATCCATAAAACTGTTTTGTTTTCGTAATCGTTCACTGAAAATATAGTTAGAAAAATAATATCCATAAAATTGTGTTGTTTTCGTAATCATTCATTGGAAATATAGCTAGAAAAATATTGTCACTAAGATTCGAATGAACACACCGCTTAACTTAACAGATGAATTTATTGAAGCTAAGTAGCAACTCGCAACTTTACAAGATCAGGAAGTTGCCTACAGCTAGTGGATATCAGCTTTTATACCCGAACAGAATATTCGAGAAATAACTAATTTACATATTAAAGAAAGATCTAGAATGTTCGAGAAGATAAGGAAACTATAAATAACATTTTTAAATTAAAAAATCCGTACTTTGGATCAACCGCCATGGCAAGCATCGAGCCCACAATCTTCGGGTCTGGATCACGCGCTTTGACCATTCGGCCACTGTGCTCGTTGGCTAAATTTCTTTATGCGGCATTATATGAAATATATAAAATATCCATTTTTCGCGTGTAAAATTAACTAACAATTCTTTTAATTTGAAAGAAAATTATGGATTTTTGTTGTTCCAAATACATTATTTCTAACCAGCTTTTATTTTATAGACAACACTATAAGGTAAATTTTGAAAAAAAAAATTATGATTAGAACTGCAATATTTAAATGCTTATCAAATACGAAAAACTTTGTTTAAAACACTATATAAAGTAATTAGTAATAACGGTACAGTATTTTGAGGCAGTAATTACATCCATTATAAGGTGATAGATATCAAAACACCCTTTTACTATTAGTCCTATTTCATAATCCCATCAGAAAGAAATATCGATTTTTCAGCCAAATTACGCCTAGCATAAAGCCCAGTGCCACCTTAAGATTCTTCATAAATACATGGTTTCCGCGCACCTGGAAAGTCATGGAAAATCATGGATTTAGACAATGGATTAATTTTGTCATGGAAAGTCTTGATTTTTCAAGTAAAAAGAGTAAAAGTCATGGAAAGTCATGGATCCGTTTAACTACCGATTAAAAAAAATGCATTGAATTGTATAATTCTATATTTACTTGTCATTTCGCTGAAGTTACTGAGTTTGGTATTTATGTATTATCCTATTGACCCTATTGCCAAGTAAAATTTGTTCACCAAGGAAACTCAAAGCAAGAAAGCTTAATGGGTGAGTAAATGTATATTATTCTGGTTTTTTCAACTCCTCTTCTTAGCCCACTCTCCTGTTTCTAATCAGGGATCTTGTTGGTGCTTCAACCACATTTGGCGAATTTGGCGTGCTTGCAGCTTGCGTGCGTGGCGTGCTTGCAGCTTGGCGTTTGAAATCTGGCGAGAGGATCGTAATTCAACCAATTGATACATAAACAAAAACAACATTTTGAGGAAAAATTTTACAAAAATTGAATATTTAAAATCTAATTGAATTAACAAAGAAAACACAAAGGAAACACATAACATTCATACTAAATAGACTGAAACATTCACTTAATCACAAATTAAATAAACTGAGTGTGATTTTCATCACAAATTTGTGATTTAGTGTAAATTGTAAAATTAATTAAAAATAAGAGGATGGTAGGCGGGATCTCATCCAGCAAAAAACTCTTTGACTTAAAAGAAACTGTATTTTGAGTGAAGGTTGAAGAGGAGTTGTAAAATTGAAAATTTTTTTTCAAATCTCTTATTCTTAAATTGTAGATTAAAATTTTATTAATATAATAATTAATATTTTTTAATAAAAATTAAGATTTATGCACAAAATATAAGTTTATCTCTAGGGATACTGTATATAAACATTATAGGGTTATATTTGGCTATTATTCATGGTCACCCGGATAATACCAAAGTACCCTGAATTCAAATTGGAAACATTTTGATTGAAAAATTGCTATATGATTAAACTTAGGTATGTAGATACAACAATTTATTTTATGTATGTGAGTTTATTAACACTTATAAAGTAAGTTTATAGTTTTTTATGATAAAATTCCTGTAATTTCTCTAAAAGCATATATTTTATTTGTATGTACATCAGAAGTTTATTCATATATACTTTAACGAAAGCTTTTTAAAGTCGTGGAAAATGATCTGCTAAATCAGGGAAAGTCATGAAAAGTCATGGATTTAAAAAATTTTATTTGGGCAGATATCCTGTAAATAGTTTTTATGTCTATTTCTTCCATTTAGCAATATGAATAAATTCATTCTTAAATACTGGGACGCCTTGACGTAAGCAGTAATCTCATGAATAGAAAATAGATGTTGTGAGTTGATAAAGGAAGGCAACTAGATTTATTGAAGAAGATAAGGTTGAACACGTCTGAAAGTCTTATTATTGCGTTATTATAAGTCACTCGGTTTCTTTATTTAGATACGAAGAATAAATCCAAAACTAAGCATTTACTGTCACGCATATTTTACTTTGTACTATGATTTGTAACCAGGGCTTCGAACCGGAACTGAACCGAAATCCGAAAGCCGGAAAAAACCGTTATTTTAATCGGAACGAAAACCGGAACTGAACCGAAAAAAATATCGGTTTATTTCGGTTCGATATATCTTTCAGTCATTTTGTTACTGTTACCAACTTATCAATATTTTCTAATTTAACGTCAACTTTATAATTACATATCCGCACTTGTATAAGATTGCAATGGTGGTTTTGGCCAGTGTTGAAATAGCGTTTTCAGGTTTGAAATTTATTCTCCGAGACAACAGAAGTAATCTCAGTGAAACCACGTTAGAAGATATATTAATAATTAGAGGCAATTTTCATATGTTAAATAAATAATATATTTTTTACATAATTATTGCAAGGCCAAGTGTACGATGTGTGAGAGTCAAACGACGAATGTGGGTAATCATGAACCTAGTTGTCAAATGCGATTTTGATAATGGATAACAATGCCAATGCTCGCCGCTCTTATCGTACCTGCTGTTTGTATCAATTCACATAGTGTACCAATTAAAAAAAGAATAAAATCTTCTAAATTTTGATAGAATTACATTTTTTGTTTATGATAGAATTATATTTTTAGTACAAATAAGAATATACATAAAATGAAATTATTCATTTGGAACTGAAACGAAAACAGTTATTTTTGGCGGAGCGAAAACCGGAACTGAACCGAAAACCGTTATTTTTGGCGGAGCGAAAACCGGAACTGAACCGATATTAATTTTTTAGTTGAACCGGAACGAAAACCGGAACAAAAAAAATTACGGTTGGAAGCCCTGTTTGTAACTGAGAAAATACAGTTGAGCATTTTTTATATTTTTCGCATTTGTACGATTTTTTTATGTTAATCTTTAAAAACCTTATGCAGTTTAATGTATAAATACAGTGAGTCCCAGGTGGAAGGGGGTGCAAAGACACATAAATCCAAGATTTTTTCTCAAAAAATAATAATAATAAATTAAAAATACTGAACAAATTAGAAATTCTGAAAGAAACATGTTCTTCAGATTTGTCAGATTGTAATGCTATGGACTCCGCTTTAACCCTCCGAGTGCAACACATCGAGGAAAAAAAGTCTCAAAAAATACACTAAAGGTTTACTGTGTCAGTGGCCAAAACGTTCTATGATTTTTTCCTTCACCCTTTGTAGACTAGAATGGAATACCGGAAACCCAACCCTTTATTTACTTCCGGTTATAAATAGATTTATAAATAGATATTATAGATTGTTACATTTTATTACACATAAGTTCTTCAAGTCTCAAAGATCATCCCATAAGAAATAATGGATTCTAAAAGTATAAATAAAAGTATTCTTTGAGAGTCTTGTTTATATTTTTTACGAAAGTCATTCCAGATATTCAAGTGGTGCAATTAGAGATACATCTGTTACCGCAAACGAAATACTTCGAAATAGAGATTTACAAAACCATGAAAAGCTATCCGCGTCTTTGTGCCTCAGGGGGTAGGGGTGCATCCCTCAATAAATGTCAGTCAAAGAGGGGTACATTTCCTAAACAGTCGACCTGACCCTCTTACCGCAAAACTCCATTGGGGAAAGCACTGACAAAAATGTACATTACATCCATTTTCGGAGTGTTTTTGGAGGTAGAAGATTGTACGTTTTGAAGACATCATTGGTGTAGTGGAATTGTACGTTCGAACCGCTTAGAGGGTTAATGTGATCAGTTTGGGACACCGTGATTTTGATAACAGTAATCGATTGATAACAATAAACGATATTCAAAATTAGATACATTTACCCACCCACCCTTTAATTCACACTTACTAAATTTCAAAACAAAATGAAAAAATACACTGTGACGCCTTCAATATTCTCGAGTGGGAGGTAACGTGAAGAATGGATCACAGTCAAAGATATAATTGGAAATTTTCTTTTATTCTTGATTAACTACGGCTATTTACAAGGGGATTTTAATTTCCAAATCATGTAGAACTGCAAAGGATGGTTGCCGGTATAACTTCCACACAACGATCACAGTCGAAAGTAAAACAAGAGATTTAATAATCTCGTACAAGTGGGGAAACTTTTCAGGGTGCAATTCAAACCCAATTTATCCCTTGTAAAGTCGCAACATACATACACCTCTGTGTTTGTGGGGGCTTAGTAAAAACAATCGCTTAAAGTCCTAGACTTTATCTACAATATATACATGATATATAACATCATCGTTGGGAGAGAGAAACAACCTTCTATTCAAGCCTTCGACAACCCACTGCCTGTTTCTTGAAAGATCCCTCTGAAAAGGAGGGGGGAGAAAAAGGGCTGAAGCAAGGGAGTGGTCAGTGGACCGGACTCCTCAATGATAGCCGGCATTCCACACAGATGTATGCAGGGACATAAAAATCCGAAACCCCTTCTGGGTCTGGAACTTTTACCTTTCCCATGGGAATAAATTCCCACGGGTCCTGAGAATGATCAACCCTCTCTCGTTCTCTTGTGACCAGCTGCCATACCCTCGTTCGTTATCCGAGACTCTGCCGCTCCCTATATGAGCAGACTTTGCAAATCTCCCTAACTAGAAAGCTGGCTCCGGTAAAAGAAAAAAAAAAAAAACGTGAAAGCCTCCACGAGGTCAAGCACTTTCGTAAAAAAAAAATGTCGAAAAGCCCTGAGTCTCAAAATTGTAGGCTTTTTATACCTGGGGGGTCAATTACGGTCCCGCCAACTGTTTTTTGGGTCAGTTAAGATCCCAGTTACTTGAGAACTCCAGTTAAAGTTACAGTTATATTTTTTAGCTGAATTCTCATTCGCTGGCTGTCCCTTTACGGAATTCCCGAGCAGTCATTAACGAGATCCATCAGGGGGCGTTATCTTTTATTCAATCCGATTGTCAAGATCTCAGACTCTGCGACGCCACGCTATTGTACTGGTAAACAGGTGGGATCCGATCAGCTGTTTTGGAGCGTGCTCGGAACAAAGGGGAGTCTTCACAACACCTTATATTATCCTGCATTTATGTATATTATCCTTTAAAACATAATTGTATGCATAGCTAAAAAAATTGGTCAATTGTTGACTGTCTACAATTTTTTCTCAGAAATCATTGATAAATTGTTCGTAATCATAATCAACTTGTCATATCGATTTAAAATTTTGATATTTTGTTTTAACGTTAATCATTTCGCTTTCTGACTTCCATATCGATAAACTGCATGTAAGCGAACAAGGCATAAAATGTGAATACGTTCTTTCTCGGTTTCGATAATAATGTGTTGTCTTCTGCTTATCTGACAACCACTGATCATCAGCAGGGTGTGCGTATTTCTGAAAAATTTCAGGAACGCGTAATTTCCCACTCCTTTGTTCATCCCTATTTCCCTAGTTGGAAGAGAGAGTATTTTCAAATATTCAAACAACAGCGAAAGAAAAGAAAGGATGGGTTCCTCCTGAATACATTGTGAATATTCCTTTGCCAGTTAAAATGAGGTTCAAAAAATGATAACATTAACCGATGTAATGATCACATAAAACGATAATTTTAACATACAAGTGAGTAGAGAAAATCCGGACTAAGTGATTTCGATAGCAATAAACGATTGATTACATTAACCGCTATCACATTAAGCATAGTCCACTGTATTAGTGTTTTGATAGCGCAATATCAGCTACGGAAAAGGAAAATTCTATCAGAACAAAGTAGATTAACTAGTATGGAAGCTTTACAATATAGAAATCTTCCAAAATATTCATAAACTTATAAAAATTTTAGTCACTTTGCCAGTTACAACATGCACAGCTAAAAGATCGTTTTCAACTATGAAATATGGAAGAAATTATTTGACAAAAAATACATTAGAAATGCGTTTAAATGGACTCTGCTTGCTGTATATCTATAAAAATATTCCTGCAACTCCTATTAATGTAACTGTAATTTCAATATTCTTAAGCCAATCGTACTAGCATATAGCCCGTCATATAAAAGGATCAGTAAAATTTTTAATTTTCCTGAATTGTAATGTACCCTATGAGGCAGATAAAAAAAATGATTTGTTTTTTGACTGAGAATTATCTGGTACATGCTCAATAATTTGTTTATATTCATACTCCTCTAAACTCTCCCGGCACAGTTTTGAATGCAGTTTAGAATCACGTTGCATTCATTTAGAAAGATAATTCAATGTTTTCTTAGCTGCGTCGAAATTATCATTAAGTTCGTCTTTTTTTTTTTTTTCCACAATAATTAATGGAGGTAAAGGGATGAAATTATTATTTCCACTACAATCTGGAGGTAAATAGAATTTGTTGTTAATACTGGTTGATAAAACTTTCATTGCAACAAGAAATAATCGAGGATTAAATTTGAAATAATCACATATGTACCTAATCTATTAAGCCAAATATAAAAGAAAATTATTTACGTAATATCTAAGTTCAGTGACAAAACGTATAAAAATAATGGAGACGATATTTAAATATTTTAAAATAAGAAATGATTAAATGATATGGTTAAAGGAATGACATCGCAATGCTAGAAAAAATGTTACTTTTACCTATTTATTATGTGATAAATTTAATTAAAGCATATTCATACCAATTTATTTTAAAATCGGATCTATAGTTTAGGAGAAGATTAACTTTACTCGCTTTGAATTTTGCTAACCCTAACGCATCCAGAATCCAATATGGATACCGCTATCCATTCCAGGTCCAACCGCTTCATAAATTCGATTACAGGCGGACTTAGGCTATTGTTGTATAGAGGATGAGTTATGTCCGGAAGTGTTAATATTCGTTACATTGAAATTTTTCGTTTTATAGATTTCAGATTGCAAGCAAAAGGGGATCCGGTTGCAGAAATAAATGTTATGACAGCTTCAAATACAAAATTACAATCTCCTACGGTTAATAGTTTTTTAGTTATGATATATATATATATATATATATATATATATATATATATATATATATATATATATATATATATATATATATATATATATATACCGGGTGGCCATAATTAAACTGACTGTGCTCACAATCTTCTGTAGCTCTATCTATTTGCGAGAATGACGCCACATTTTGTAAGAAGATTAACCAAGATGGGGGAAGAAGGATTTCGAGAAAAAACAAATTAGTTCCAAAAGTCACCGCTAGGGGAATATTTGGCGCTGTGTTATAGAAAATAGAGTGTTAACAAATGCAAATCAATACGGAATAAAAAATTTTTTTATTATGCACATTTTCTGATTTAGTTCAAGTGAAATATGGCAACACTTTTAAAAAAGCGTAAAATCTACATAAACACCGATCTGCAATATCACGTACGCTGAGCAGAAGAAGTTCTTTATTCAAATTTCACTTTACATCCATAAAGGATAATTACCGTATTGATTTGCATTTGTTAATACTCTATTTTCTATAATACAGCGCCAAATATTCTTCTAGAGGTGACTTTTGGAACTAATTTGTTGTTTTACAGCATCATTCGTCCCCCGTCTTGTTTAATCTTCCTACAAAATGTGGCGTCATTCTCGCAAATAGATCGCGCTACAGAGCACTGTGAGCACTGTCAGTTTAATTATGGCCACCCGGTACTTACATACGTAAGAAGTCATGATTAATATATTACATTAATCATTTAACACTTCAAAAATTTCCTTTTATGTAAGTAAAGATATAAAACAAAAATTCGCAACTTATTGAGGCATGGTTAAAATCACTATTTTCGTTAAAATCAGTGCACTGAAAATTTTCGTTATTACAATGCTGCCTTTACTTCGTACAACGAAGTAAAAAACGCGATGCTATCGCGAAACGAAAATTTTGAAACTTGTTTATATTTTTCTACTGCTGGTCCATCTTCCTTTTTCAATGTTAATTTCGCAAGATAAAATAATAAATCTCTTTTGATTTCTTTGTTTACAAAAAAAAAGGACAGACAGTTCTTGTCTTGTTGCGACACAAATCTGTCACGTTCTTCAAGACGTCACTCTTGCCGTTTCAGCACTTCGCGTAAATAAACGGCTTTACAAAGAGGAAAAAATAAAATTTATTAATGTATTTAACAGCTAATTTACGAAATTAAGTAAATTATATTTTAAAAATAGTTAGAGGAAAGCTACCAGCAAAATTGTTTTGTCCTTTATAGGTATTTAAAGGTTGGAAAGCATTTATATACATACGCACACATAAAGCACATTCCTTTATTATATTCTAGTTTTATATACAGGTTATTAGAAACTCATATGATCTATTAGCTGATATATTTACTTTGTCGGTAAAGTATATAATTATGTAAACACGCGAATACATACATATATATATATATATAATATATTTATAAGATATAATATATATATATATATATATATATTATAAATTATGTATATATATATATTTATATATATATATATATTATATACATATACTTTACATAAATATATATATACATATGCATTATATATATACACACATATATATACATATATATACATATTATATATATATATATATATATATATATCACAATATATATATATATATATATGTTACGGCCAAAGCCCGAAGTTCGGCCAGTTCCCGAATTGGCCGGCCAAATCGCACATTGGCCGGGGCGTATGGCCAATGTGCGATGTACTGGAAAGGAATAGCGTATATGCGACCTTGGCCGGCCACTTCCCGAAGTGCCCGAAACTCCCTGGCCAATGTTCGATGTGCTGAAGCAAGACTGTTCGACAGGGTAGATTCGGTGTGATGACGGCATGCACATGGTAGCAAGGACAGTGTGTTATATTTTCAATGTATCTGTCATCCAAATATCGAATTACGAATCTGGAAATGCGTTATTGTTTACGGGCCCGTCAACTGAATAATTTCAATTGCGGGTTAGTGTGCTTTCCCCGGATAGGTAAGAATTTCAATATTAATTTTTTTATTATACTATGGATAAAACTCAGTTTCAAGAATTTGTACATGCTTACAAATTTATGTTTTAATACTATTATTACTATAAATAGTAATAATACTATAATTATATAGAAAACTTATATATGTCTTTATAGTTTCACCTAAAACTTATACATGTACATTAACTGCTAAACCACGAAAGGGATCGCCGCGTGATTTGAGAGAATCGTATTGTTTTTCTATAGATTTTTTCCCATGGCTTCTCCTGACGAAACTAGTATGCTGGGAGAAGATGATGCACATGCAAATGCAGAACCAACTTTTGATATGAGAACCGAGTTCTTAAGTAAATTGAATATATTGCTGCAAGGAAAAGCAGATAATAGCTGGATCCTCAGCAGAGACAAGTACTGTATTTTCATAGAGGACGTTAAAAAGGCTAAATCAAAGCAGAAAAAAGAAAATGTTGACTATCGTCGACTAAGAAAATATGATGTTATTGAGGTTGACGGAAAAGAAAAACTTATTGTACCAGTAACAGAAGAAAATAGCGTTATTTTGCATTATGTGCACACAGAAGAGTTTTTCGACTTGCTACATAATACTCACTTGAAAATTGAACATGGAGGTCGCACACGGATGGGGAAGGGTCTGCAAACTAAGTACAAAAATGTCACCAAAGAAATCATTACATTGTATCTCCGCTTATGCAAACAGTGTCAGACCAAATTATCTAATCCTAAGAAAGGTCTAGTTTCTATACCTTTGATATTTAAATAATTTAACTCAAGATGCCAGGTAGATCTTATCGACATGCAAAGTAACCCAGACAGCGAATTCAAGTTTATACTCAATCACCAGGATCATTTAACAAAGTTCATATTATTGCGAGCTCTGAAAAGCTCTGAAAGTTTTCCATTTTGCAAGAGAAACTACTTACATTGGCATCCGTATGCACAGTGGAAAAATCATTACGAACCGTTGCCTCTTCACAATCTCTGACCCACGGCCAAGACTACACTCGATGCAGTTGCATTACAAAGTGCTCAATAAATCGCTGCAGATGTAAAAATAACAAACTGATGTGCAATTAGAAATGTCATAAAAGTTTATCTTGTTGTTACAAGTGATGATACCAATAATTTTCTGTAATATAATAATTCAGTAGATAATGTGATTATCTTTTTGTTTGCATGTTTTCTCCAAAGGAGAGGAAATTTTCATACGACACCAGGAGGTTTCTGGTACTGTGAGATCCTTATTCCCTAAAACTTCTAAGTTCAGACTACAGCCCACATAGAGCCACCGTACCTCCTTGGCCTTTGTTCCGAAGGACGATCCTAGGCGCCTAAGAGGGGCGGATTCGTCGGATATCTCCTCTGTGGCAGCTATAATGTGATTATCATTAGCATTACGGTATACAAACACCCCAAATTTGCTCATTACCTTGTTTTTCTGACTTTGGCCGATGGTCCCATGCCAGTTCCCGCATTGGCTGGCCAAACCCCGAAATCAAGGAAAGATCGGATATTGGCCAGTCATTGTGAGACGATATTGGCTATTTCGCGATTTAATCGGGAACTGGCCAACTTCGGGCTTCCGTTAAAATATATTATATATTATATATACATATATATATTATCTATATATATATATTATATATATATTATATATTATATATATATTTATATATATATTATATATATACACACATATATATATATATTTTGTATAACATATATAATATATATAATATACATATATTTTAATAATTTTATATATATATATAGTATATAAAGTTATATTATATATATTTGTATATATATATTAATATAACACATATTATATGTACAACATATATTTTAAATATTTATTAATTTATATATATATATATATATATATATTTATTTTTAATATAATAAATTATATATGTATATTTAAATATAATATATACATATATAATATAATATACTTAATATAATATATATATACATATAAATTATTTTATATAAATAATATATATTAAAATTTTATTATTATATTATATACAATATATATATTCTATACATATATATATACATATTATATATATACATATAATATACATATTTATATATTATATGCACATATATATTATATATATATATTTATTATTTATAATATATACATATATATACACACAAAAAAGACATATATATATTTTACATATTATATTTATACATATATATATATATATTATATATATTTACACATATTTATATATACATATATAATATACATATATATATATGTCTGTTTGTCTATAAAAGAACTTTTTGAGGCAAAATATTTTAATGAAATAAAAAACATACATACAAGTTTTATACATGACTGGCAAGCTTACATTTTCAAGTTTTTTTTAACACTTAGTAAAGTTATATGAGCCCCGTTAGTGGCACGGCAGAAGTCTAAACGGTATTCTACCTCTTATGTCCTGGCGAGCATGTACTGGCACGGTGCCACACAATTGACTATTCGTTCCCTGAGATGTGAACATCACGAATTTTCTCTCGCATACACAA
>CM063510.1:288105-308105 GCA_032207245.1 Pardosa pseudoannulata | reverse complement strand
CTCACAACTCTCCGGTTGTCAGCTTGACTAAGCTAATATTAACAATGCCAGCTAGATCCTGAAATAGATTATTTTAATACTCCTGATATATTAAAAACATAAGAAAAATAATAAGGAAAAAGGAATATTTTCAAGTGTTTAAGGAGGAATAAAAACTATTCTTTGATGCGAAATATTTATTAAATTTAGGTTCAAACGGAAGTTATTTAATGATGTTACATATTGAAACAAAATTATAAAAATGTATTTCATAGTTTAAAAATAAGCGTGCGCCGCATGATAAAAAATTATGTGTTCAGAAAAAGGACTTTAAATATTTTGCTAACCATGTATCCCCTATATAATAATAGCCTAAGTTATTTGTCCGTCTGTCCTCCAATTTATGATTGGATTCTTCAGGAGTTAGGGTTAGCAAAATTCAATGCGAGTAAAGTTTAATATCTCCTAAACTATCGATCCAATTCTTTTTTAAAGGTATAAATAGGCTTCCTATCACAGCGAAAAATACTGTCGTCTTTAAAACGTTCAAAATCTACCCCTTCTCCCTTTTCGAGCGTTTAATGCCATTATTTCAAGCCCTATTTTCTCCGGTGAGGAGCAGGCGATATAATTCATCAATTTATCACATAATAAATAGGTAAAAATAAAATTATTTTCTAGCATTATGACTTCATTCCTTTAACCATCTTATTTAACATTTTCTTATTTTAAACTAGCATTTAGCCCGTCATATAACTGGATCAGTAAAATTTTCAATTTTTCAGAATTGTAAAGTACCCCATGAGGTAGGTGAAATGATGGTTGTTTTTTGGCTGAGAATTATCTGGTACACATTTAATAATATGTTTATCATCATACTCCTCTAAAGTCTTCCGATACTGTGAATGAAATTTAGAATTCATTTAGTCAAATTGTGTAGCTTTGTATAAAAAAAAAACACACAAACGAACAAACTTCTTAATTTTAATGATATATAACTTAAACACTAGATATTTATTAGTCCTTGAAATAGACTCCTAGACTTTTATAAAAAGAAATTTGTTGTTAATACCGATAATAAAATTTTCATTGCAACTAAAAATAATTGATGATTAAATTTAAAATTAGCACATATGTACCTAATCTGTTATTTAAGCCAAATATAAAAGACAATTATTTACGCCACATCTAAGTTCAGCGATAAAACGTATGAAAGTAATGCAGACGATATTTAAATAATTTAAAGTAAGAAACGATTAAATGAGATGGTTAAAGGAATGAAGTCATAATGCTAGAAAAAATGTTATTTTCATCTACTTATAATGTGATAAATTGATCAATTTAATCACCTGCTATTAACTGGGGAAAATAGGAATTTTACATAATAGGGATTTGTATATTTGAAATAATTGCATAAAACGGTTGAAAATGGGGAAGGGGTGGATTTCGAACGTTTTGAAGGTGACAGTATTTTTCGCTGTGATAGGAAGCATATTTATACCAATTTACTTTAGAATCGGGTCGATAGTTTAAGAGAAGATAAACTTTACTTGCTTTGAATTTTGCTAACCCTAACTCATGAAGGATCAAATATGGATGCCTCTACCCATTCCAGGTCCAACCGCTTTATAAATTCGAAGACAGATGGACAGATAACTTAGGATATTATTATATAGGGGATGATTTAAATATCGTCTGCATTATTTTCATACGTTTTATCCCTGTACTTAGATATTACGTAAATAATTTTCTTTTCTAATTGGTTTAAATAATACGTAAGGTACATATGTGATAATTTAAAATTTAATCATTGATTATTTTTTGCTATAAGATAATTCTCAGCCAAACACACACCATTTTTTTACCTGTCTCATAGGGTACTTTACAATTCTGGAAAATTAAAACTTTTACTAATCGCGTCATATGATGGGCTATATGCTAGTTTTCTTAAGAATCATCTGATACATTTTAGTCTACAACTCACTGTTGACAGGAGGTTTTTTTTTAAAAGAACTTTTGGTCATACAGGTTTGCATAAACTTGCATTCAAATACGTTTTCTCCAAAAAAGGAACATTTCGGAAGTTGAAGAGTAATGAAATCTTTTAAGTGTTTTATTATTTTCACGTATTTTATCTTTCCCTACAAAATTGTTTCTGCCCATGAGAAGGTCGAAAATAACAGGACTTTGATAAGAAAAGGTCCTATTTCTTTACCTGTACACAGTAATAAGTTTCCAGAAGGATTCTGCTATTTTTCTCAATGTTGAAGATAAGCTCTAGAGGCGTTTATCGGATTGATGGGGGGGGGAGGACACCAAAAGCATTCCTACTGAATTGCCGTTTGCTTTAACCTCAATGTCTATAGTTCCTAACTGCTTTATTACCAAACAAATTGTTGGACAATTCAGTTCTTTCAAATAATTCTTCAAAGTGATTTCTTTAGGTATAGCGTTGTACCTGAACTTTAATGTATACAAGTTCTGTTGTTGAGGCTGTTTATAGCTTAAATCTCATCTGTATATAAAATACTCTGTACGTGGGTGTATTTTGTAGTGTGATTTAAAAAAAAAAAAAAAAACGTCGTACCTTACTCTAATCTCTACGATATCTGTTGCTAGGACTCTTTCAGTTTAACCCTCCCGCTTATTTAACTATAAAATCCTCTATATGTGGGTGTGTAGCCTGTAGTGTGATATTTTTAGGAATAACTTCGTACCTCACTCTAATCTCTACTAGTTCTGTTGCTGGGACTGTCATAATTTAACCCTCTCGCTCACTTATCTACGTATAAAATCCTCTATATGTGGGTGCATAGCATGTAGTGGGATATTTTTAGGTATGACGTCGTACCTCACTCTAATTTCTACTAGTTCTGTTGCTGGGACTGTTATAGTTTAACCCTCTCACTCACTTATCTACGTATAAAATCCTCTACATGTAGGTGCATAGCATGTAGTGTGATATTTTTAGGTATGACTTCGTACCTCACTCTAATCTCTACTAGTTCTTTTGCTAGGACTCTTTTAGTTTAACCCTCTCGCTTATTTACCTATAAAATCCTCTATATGTGAGTGTGTAGCCTGTAGTGTGATATTTTTAGGTATGACTTCGTACCTTACTCTAATCTCTACTAGTTCTTTTGCTAGGACTCTTTTAGTTTAACCCTCTCGCTTATTTACCTATAAAATCCTCTATATGTGGGTGTGTAGCCTGTAGTGTGATATTTTTAGGTATGACTTCGTACCTCACTCTAATCTCTACTAGTTCTGTTGCTAGGACTCTTTTAGTTTAACCCTCTCGCTTATTTACCTATAAAATCCTCTATATGTGGGTGCATAGCATGTAGTGTGATATTTCTTCGTATGACACCGTACCACACTCTAATCTCTACTAGTTCTTTTGCTAGGACTCTTTTAGTTTAAACTTCTCGCTGATTTACCTATAAAATCATCTATATGTGGGTGTGTAGCCTGTAGTGTGATATTTTTAGGTATGACTTCGTACCTCACTCTAATCTCTACTAGTTCTGTTGCTAGGACTCTTTTAGTTTAACCCTCTCTTTTATTTACCTATAAAATCCTCTACATGTAGGTGCATAGCATGTAGTGTGATATTTTTTGGTATGACGTACCTCACTCTAATCTCTACTAGTTCTTTTGCTAGGACTCTTTTAGTTTAACCCTCTCACTTATTTTTCTATAAAATCTTCTATATGTGGGGTGTATAGTCTGTAAGTGATATTTTAGGTATGACTTCATACCTCACTCTAATCTCTATAGTTTTGTTGCTAGGACTCTTTTAGTTTAACAAGCTTGCTTATTTACCTATAAAATCCTCTATATGTGAGTGTGTAGCCTGTAGTGTGATATTTTTAGGTATGACTTCGTACCCCACTCTAATCTCTACTAGTTCTGTTGCTAGGACTCTTTTAGTTTAACCCTCTCGCTTATTTACCTATAAAATCCTCTATATGTGGGTGTGTAGCCTGTAGTGTGATATTTTTAGGTATGACTTCGTACCTCACTCTATTTTCTACTAGTTCTGTTGCTAGCTCTTTTAGTTTAACCTCTCGCTTATTTACCTATAAAATCCTCTATATGTGGGTGTGTAGCCTGTAGTGTGATATTTTTTAGGTATGACGTCGTACCTCATTAATCTCTACTAGTTCTGTTGCTAGTACTCTTTTACTTTAACCCTCTTGCTTATTTACCTATAAAATCCTCTATATGTGAGTGTGTAGCCTGTAGTGTGATATTTTTAGGTATGACTTCGTACTTTCATATATACTAGTTCTGTTGCTAGGACTCTTTTAGTTTAACCCTCTCGCTTATTTACCTATAAAATCCTCTATATGTGGGTGTGTAGCCTGTAGTGTGATATTTTTAGGTATGACTTCGTACCTCAGTCTAATCTCTACTAGTTCTGTTGCTAGTACTCTTTTACTTTAACCCTCTTGCTTATTTACCTATAAAATCCTCTATATGTGAGTGTGTAGCCTGTAGTGTGATATTTTTAGGTATGACTTCGTACCCCACTCTAATCTCTACTAGTTCTGTTGCTAGGACTCTTTTAGTTTAACCCTCTCGCTTATTTACCTATAAAATCCTCTATATGTGGGTGTGTAGCCTGTAGTGTGATATTTTTAGGTATGACTTCGTACCTCAGTCTAATCTCTACTAGTTCTGTTGCTAGGACTCTTTTAGTTTAACCCTCTCGCTTATTTACCTATAAAATCCTCTATATGTGGGTGTGTAGCCTGTAGTGTGATATTTTTAGGTATAACGTCGTACCTCACTCTAATTTCGAATAGTTCTGTTGCTGGGACTCTTTTAGTTTAACCCTCTCGCTTATTTATCTATAAAATACTCTATATGTGGATGTGTAGCCTGTAAAGTGATATATTAAGGTATGACTTCGTACCTCACTCTAATCTCTATTAGTTCTGTTGCTAGGACTGTTATAATTGAACCCTCTTGCTCACCTATCTACGTATAAAATCTATATGTGGGTGCATAGCCTGTAATGGGATATTTTTAGGTATGGCGTCGTACCTCATTCTGATTTCTACTAGTTCTGTTACTGGGGCCGTTATAGTTTAACCCTCTCTCTCCTATCCTTTACATGTGGTATAAAATCCTTTATATGTGGATGTGTAGCATGTAGTGTGATATTTTTAGGTATAACGTCGTACCTCACTGCAATTTCTACTAGTTCTGTTATAGTTTAACCCTCTCGATCATTTATCTGCATATAAAATCCTTTATATGTGGATATGTAGCATGTGGTGTGATATTTTTAGGTATGACATCATACTTTACTTTAATATATATTAGTTATGTTGCTAAGACTTATAGTGTAACACTCTCGTTCACTTATCTACATATAAAATCATTTATATGTGTGTGTATGTGCATGTAGTGTGTTTTATTTTAGGTATGACGTCATATTTTACACTAGCCATAGAATAGTTTCGGATTTCTCAGTGTTAATTAATCCGGGTAATTCGAATTCTACTGTATATGTTTTTTATTTAAAAAAAATGGGCTCAAAACAACCAGATAGCCATAGAATAGCTTCGGATTTCTCAGTAACCACGGGAACCATTTTTTCTCAAACTGTTTACAGAGTTACCTTGCGTGCGTGTAGAACATATATCGTGCCGTTCTCAAGTAATCTGTTGTATCCGTACTGCGATGTAGTCGGAGTCAAAGTAGCGGTGTATTATTTACACGATGTAAGCTTTCTGAACTAGTCTACATCATCATCACTCTCTCAATCGGGATATATCTAGAACTAGGCAACGAATCTTTTTCGAAACTGCGCATGCTCAAAACAACGAATATTCAAAACTAAAAAAAAAAAAAAAAAAAACATTCTTTTTATTTAAGTTCAGGGACTTACTCTGGATGTTGCGAGTAGGTTCGAACGTTCGTTGTCACGTTATTTTGACGCCAGCTTCATCGCTTGCTCGCATAATGTCCGCAAGCTGACGTCAAAGTGGCGTCACAACGAAGGTTTGAACCGAACCGCAACGTCTAGAGTAAGTGCCTCAATGTGCTCATCTTTAACTTCTTCCCTGTTTCCGGGTCTTTCAAGATTTGCCCGTACGGCGTACGGGCAATCTGATTTCTATTTCACTAGCACTGTTCGGCCCTATTTTTTCCAATTTTATTAACAAATTATTCGTATAGATCCAGTAAATGACAGTTTATTGTATTTTCTACTCTGATTGGTTCAAAAGCGCAGGTTTTTTCGCATTTTGTATCAGAAGACGAATTTTTATCTATCAGTGTATAGCTTTCTGGTTATATTTTACTAACCGCCTGATAATTTTATTGATTTAAGAGTTGAATAATATATTTTTACTTTTAAATAATGGATAATTCAGAGTGTATGGAGCTAATTTCTTGTGATTCGAACTGTGACACGGTATTAGAAACTGAATTATCTGCAAATGATAGTAGCGAAAGTTCACTAGATGACCTGGATAGTAGTGACTCTAAT
The DNA here is from genome assembly GCA_032207245.1 of Pardosa pseudoannulata. NCBI lineage: Eukaryota > Metazoa > Arthropoda > Arachnida > Araneae > Lycosidae > Pardosa > Pardosa pseudoannulata. The sequence continues at coordinate 301,621 of CM063510.1, read as the reverse complement.
AGTAGTACTGATGGAATAAGTCAAGCAAGACTATTTTTTTAAATTAATTGTGATAATCCTTCGTATCCGCCTCCTAGATTTGCTTTCAATGGAATTCCAAAAATTAACTTGGATATCTACTAAAAGTAAACTTTATTTCTATGATGCTTTCATAGAAAGAAAAAAAGTTGTAAAAAATGCTTACAAATATTAGAAATGTTAATTTTAATAACATATCTTTACTTAAAAAAGTAAAATGAACAAAAAATGCAATGAAAAAAATGTGACTTTTTTTAACCGAATCTGGAAAAATTAAACTGTCAAGTTTAAACTGAGCATGTGCTGTTTCCAGAGAGTTCCTTTGCCTCAAACGTTTAGCTCATATAAGTCAGTGATGATGCCTCGATCAAGATCAGATGGAGTACCAAGTCAAGGTTTATTTAGGATCTCTATTTATTAGAATCATCTTAATCACTAAGTACGCATGTCAACATTTACTTAATGCTTATTTAAGATGACAGTTGCAAAATGAAATTCACTAGAAACAGCATATATCATAAGCAAATTAACAAACTATACATAATCCTAAATAGCATTGTCGGTAGGACTTATCTTTGGTACTGTAGCTCGTGCGTGATATCTTTAATGGTAGCACTGAGTTCGCAGCCAATCGGAATCGACTTTAAGCTGTAGATCTCATCTCAATAACCCTCGTATAACAGAATAAATTCACTGAACCAAACTAAATCAACGAAGATTTTTGATTGTCGTGTAGCTCTCATTACATTTAGGTATTTACCTGTGATCAATTTATAATGGTTATTATTAGTTAGTCTAAGACTAAAATTTATTCGTATTGCTTGTGTAGATTATTTAAGTTTTAAATTCAACCACAGGTTCTGAGACACTACAGACTAATTAAAAAAAAACTTAAAGGCATGTACTAATAAGATAAATACCCCACCAAACACAAAAGGGTGTCAGAAGGTGTCAAGGTACTGAAAAATGAGGCAAAGTTGAAATAAAAATAAACTTTAATTGAAGCTTGAAACAAAAACACAAAATAAGGGACGACCTCACCAGAAATATTTAGAGTCGAAGACATGATCAGCCAGCACACGCAAAGGACCGAAACCATCGATGCTCTTCTACGAAAGCAGAAACTGATGATGCTTTTGAGACGCTGCCTTTTATACTACTTATATATATATATAAATTATATATATATATATATATAAATATAATATATATATACATATAAATTTTATATATATATAAATATAATATATATATGAGAGAGCGAGAAAGAGAGAGAGAGAGAATAAAATTAGCATACGGCGTGGAAAGCTCAGTGCTTCGGCTACGGAAGAATATCCAATGTTTTGGTCATGACGTTGCGAGGCGAGAATGCAGTCGCCATAAAACTAATAAGCTAATTAAAAGTTGCGAAAATAAATATTACGCACTTAAATAATACATAACAAGGTTGATAGTTTTAAATAAAAATAAGAAAATTTATTGTTATATTATTTATATGTCTATGTACAAAACGTTGATTCAAATTTCAAAAAAATTGATTTTCCAAATTTTCTATTATGTGCCACCTTATCCAAAATTCAAAATTAATCAGGTACTAAACATTTACGTAAAAAAGAAGAGAGAACCTAATTCCAAATTCAAATTTTTATAACAAGTACCTTTGTGGATCTGCAAAGGGATGTGCATCTGCAGGGCTGTGCAAGGGCTGTACTCTGGTCGGGAGCTCTTCAGACTTGGAGTTGGTGAAAGGATGTAGACACCTTTGCGTATACTCTCGATTAGTGTGATGGCAATTCTGACTTCAGTCCCACTACTGGTCTGGGCTTTCTAAATAATTGGGGGATTCTGTGAGGCTGTTTTGGTCCCCGAACTCTGATCTCAACACTCGAACTCTCTTTTCCAACAATCTAAATTCTCTGTTCTCTTTTTTAATATTATTTTGTCTTCCTTTCTCCCCACTTTTGCTCCAATCAACAGAGCTGTACATATTATTGTCGTCCTTTCCCCGCCTTTTAAACGCAAACATGGGGAAAACCTTACCCCTTCAAATTTGGCACTGTCCCTTAGGGACTCATAAATAAATCCACAAAGGTACATTCCTATTTAGTGTCATGAACGGAAACACGTGATTGTAATCGGACTGACTGCGATGAGAACCCCGCCCGAGAACCCCGCACGTGACGAATCCATTCAATTTATTTTTATAGGTCCTCTCCTTTAGGAAAAATGTAATGAAGTCAGATTTAGACCCCAATCATTTGACTACCCATTTTATTCATATAAATTATATTAATTATATTAATCATCTAAATCGCCTCACCCCATACATGCCCTTTTAAACTTGAATTAAACCTTATGGAGCCTCCACACTATGGCCAATTGTTCACCACTTCCTGATGGTTGAGCTTGGACTACGGGTAGCATCCAAACACTGGGCCACTAAATGAGTCGAGATCGTGGATGCGTCCATAGGGTCTACTGCGCATTTTAGTTGCGCATCTGGCTGCCTTTGATCTTTGAAGAAAAACAGGTTCCGAAGCCATCCTTCCTCAAGGCCATTTTTATCGTCTGCCGTCGTTAACCTGAATAAACTCTACCCCACCCAGGCGGTAGTAATGGCTTGCAGAGGACAATAGTGTGGAGGGGCCTTAAAAAAGAATTAAGGCACAATAGCTCAGTCTGCTTAGACAGGGATTCGTAACCAGTTGTTTGCAGGATCGGTTAATTCCCAGTAAACCGTACGCTCCTTGTCCGCCCTCTAGTTTTTGGCGACTATTGGCGAAACACGACTCCGCGAAGTCGTGTTTCGCCAAAAATTAAAAACAAATACTAATTAAGAAATTTAAATACTGTAAAATTAGAACAAATAAAATTTTTGAAATAAATACGATTGAAGAGAATGCAGAACTTAACCACTCCACTGGTGAAAAACAGATTGAAATGTAGCAAGCTGCAAAACCAGTTAAATTAACGGCAAAAAGTGTTGAAATTCAAACTTATCTCCTACAACTTTTAATATAATTGGATGAAACAAGAATTAGATCACCATGACATCACATCATTTATTGCGCAAGTTACTGCAAAGTGGATCCGATAACGCACACAAACCAAAGGAGAGAACGAGGTTACCATCTTTTAACGGGAGAGAAAGGGTGAAGTTGACAAGGAGAAAATAAGTATCGCCCGAGAAATGGCGCCAAAAATACGCCAAAAAAATCGCCAAAATAGCGTACCGTACACTGGGATACAGCCGCAGGATCGGTTATCAAACCGATCAAAGAATCACCGTGTTCATTAATAATGGCTGGAGCACGTAAAAAAGATTCATACTCGCAATGTCCTCCGAATTTCCAGTCAATACCTCTGGATGTGACAGGATGAGTCTAGGGGTCTTATTCTTGGTCACTGCTTCTAAACTATGAGGACTCACTCTTTTAAGTCAATTCTCTAGAAACAATGTGACCATCCTCCCATGAGAAGTCACATGACTTCTAGGTGGACATGACAACCCAACCAACCTAATAAATTACTTTAAAATATCACTGATTCATCCGTAATAATATTTTCAAATGATTCTTTAGATGTTTAGACTTTACAATTTAAAAATACATACCAACCGAAACTACTACTCGTATAATTTACAATAAATGAAACTAAATATTATCATTAAACTGTGATTGTAACTGAAAAGAAATTAAATTGAAGTTCTTAGAAATCCCCTATATAATAACAGCCTAAATTATCTGTCATTTTGTCCTCGAATTTATGAAGCGGTTGCACCTGGAATGGATAGAGGCAGCCATATTGGATGCTTGACATGTGTGCGTATCTCACATAACTAAAAACCTCTTACCCATAGGAGATTGTAATTTTGTATTTGAAGCTGTCATAACATTTAGTTCTGCAACCCGATCCCCTTTTGCTTGTAATCTGAACTCTATAAACGAAATATTTCAATGTAACGAATGTTAACGTTGCCGGACATAACTCATCCCCTATATAATATATGCGCCTCCACACTATGGTCCACCGCAAGCCATCACCACCGTCTGGAGGGGATTTGGCTTATCGTGGCCGATGGCGGCAGACGATAAAATAGCCTTGGCGGACGATGGCTTCGGAGGCGGTTTTTCTCCAAAGATCAAAGGCAGTCAGATGTGCAACTTAAGTGCGCAGTAGACACCCTATGGGACGAATCAATGCGCTCAGCTCATTCAGTGGGCCAGCGTGTGGATACGACCCGTGAACCATCGTTCGAGGTCACCATCAGGAAGTGGTGAACAACTGGCCATAGTGTGGAGGCTACATAATAAATAGGTAAAAATAACATTTTTCTAGCATTATGACGTCATTCCTTTAACCATCTCATTTAATCATTTATTTTAGATTATTTAAATATCTTCTGAATTATTTCCGTACGTTTTATCACTAAACTTAGATATTACGTAAATAATTTTCTTAAGGTAATATTTTGTTGCAAAATAATTCGCAGCTAAAAAACAAACCATTTTTTTTTTTACCTGCCTCATAGGGTACTTTATAATTCTAGAAAATCAAAAATTTTACTGATCCCGTCATATGATGGGAAGTATACTAGTATGTTAATAAATGTTTCGAGGGTATGTGCTCATATCTAAACAGGAAAAATTAAAAACATATACGAAAATCTTTTTTTTTCCTTTTTTACTTATGTGTGGAAAAAATCATGCAATGTTTAATATTTACCGCTAACGTTAAAAAAGAACTAATATCAATCCAAAAATAATTTTTTTTTCTTCTTTTTTTTAGGGGGGGGGGTTACATACACACATCAGATACTCAATCTAAAATCATTTAAAAATAGTCTTTAAAATTTTAGCAAAGATAAAAAGTTAAAAAATATAATAGAATGAGTGACTACCAAATACTAATAATCCCCTATATAATAATAGCCTAAGTTATCTGTCCGTCTGTCCTCGAATTCATGAAGCGGTTGGACCTGGAATGGATAGAGGCATCCATATTGTATTCTTGATGAGTTAAGGTTAGCAAAATTCAAAGCGAGTAAAGTTAATCATGTCTTAAACTATAGATCCGATTTTAAAATAAATTGGTATAAATAGGCTTCATATCACAACTAAAAATACTGTCGTCTCTAAAACGTTCGAAATCCAGCTCTTCCTCCCCTTTTCGAGTGTTTAATGCCATTATTTTAAGCCCTATTTTCTCCGGTTAAGAACAGGCGATTAAATTTATTAATTTATCACATAATAAATAGGTAAAAATAACATTTTAGCATTCTGATGTCATTCCTTTAACCATTTCATTTAATCATTTCTTATTTTAAATTACTTAAATATCGTTGGCATTATTTTCATACGTTTTATCGCTGAATTTAGATATTAAGTAAATAATTTTCTTTTATATTTGGCTTAAATAAAGATGAGATACATATATGATAATTTTCAATTTAATTATTGATTATTTTTTGTTGCAAGATAATTCTCAGCCAAAAAACAAACCATTTTTTTTTTACCTGCCTCATAGGGTACTCCCTGTTATTAGCAAGCGAATAAATTATCAATTTATCACATTATAAGGAAATAAAAGTACCATTTTTTTCTAGCCTTATGACGTCATTTCTTTAATCATCACATTTTATCATTTCTTATTTTAAATTATTTAAATATCGTCTGCATAATTTTCATACGTTTTATCACTGAACTTAGATATTACGTAAATAATATTCTTTTATAATTGGCTTAAATAACAGATTGGGTACATATGTGCTAATTTTAAATTTAATCATCGATTATTTTTTGTTGAGATAAAAATTTTATCGCTGTTTTTAACAAAAAATTCTTTTTCTAATAAATACCTAGCGTTAAAGTTATATATCTTTGAAAATTAAGAAGTTGGTTTGTTTGTGTGTTTGATTTTTGTAGATAACCACGCGGTTTCACTAAATGAATACAATTTGATTTTAAACTGCATTCACAGTATCGGGAGACATTAGAGGAGTATGAAGATAAATAAATTATTGAGCTTGTACCAGATAATTCTCAGCCAAAAACAAACCATTTTTTACCTGCATCATAGGGTACTTTATAATTATTCCAAGTTCCCCGTTTCAGAGCAGGCGATTAAATTTATCAATTTGTCACATAATAAATAGATAAAAATTACGTTTTTTCCAGCATTATGACGTCATTCCTTTAAATCTCATTTAATCATTTCTTATTTTAAATTATTTAAATATCGTCTGCATTATTTTCATACGTTTTATCACTGAACTTAGATATTACGTAAATAATTTTCTTTTATATTTGACTTAAATAATAGATTAGGTACATATGGGATAATTTTAAATTTAATCATCGATTATATTTTGTTGGAAGATAATTCTCAACCAAAAAACAAACCATTTTTTTACCTGCCTCATAGGGTACTTTATAATTATTCCAAGTCCTATTTTCCCCGGTTAAGAGCTGGTGATTAAATTTATCAATTTGTCACATAATAAATAGATAAAAATAACGTTTTTTTTTCTAGCATTATGACGTCATTCCTTTAAATCTCATTTAATCATTTCTTATTTTAAATGATTTAAATATCGTCTGCATTATTTTCATATGTTTTATCACTGAACTTAGATATTACGTAAATAATTTTCTTTTATATTTGGCTTAAATAATAGATTAGGTACATATGTGATAATTTTAAATTTAATCATCGATTATTTTTTGTTACAAGATAATTCTCAGCCAAAAAGCAAACCATTTTTTTTCCCTGCCTCATAGGGTACTTTATAATTATTCCATGTCCTATTTTCCCCGGTTAAGAGCAGGCGATTAAATTTATCAATTTGTCACATAAGAAATATAAAAATAAGTCTAGCACTATGACGTCATTCCTTTGACCATCTCATTTAATCGTTTCTTATTTTAAATGATTTAAATATCGTCTGCATTATTTTCATATGTTTTATCACTGAACTTAGATATTACATAAATAATTTTCTTTTATATTTGGCTTAAATAATAGATTAGGTACATATGGGATAATTTTAAATTTAATCATTAATTATTTTTTGTTGCAAGATAATTCTCAGCTAAAAACAAACCATTTTTTTACCTGCCTTATAGGGTACTTTATAATTATTCCAAGTCGTATTTTCCCCGGTTAAGAGCTGGTGATTAAATTTATCAATTTGTCACATAATAAATAGATAAAAATAACGTTTTTTTTCTAGCATTATGACGTCATTCCTTTGAATCTCATTTAATCGTTTCTTATTTTAAATGATTTAAATATCGTCTGCATTATTTTCATATGTTTTATCACTGAACTTAGATATTACATAAATAATTTTCTTTTATATTTGGCTTAAATAATAGATTAGGTACATATGTGATAATTTTAAATTTAATCATCGATTATTTTTTGTTGCAAGATAATTCTCAGCTAAAAACAAACCATTTTTTTACCTGCCTTATAGGGTACTTTATAATTATTCCAAGTCGTATTTTCCCCGGTTAAGAGCTGGTGATTAAATTTATCAATTTGTCACATAATAAATAGATAAAAATAACGTTTTTTTTCTAGCATTATGACGTCATTCTTTAAATATCATTTAATCATTCTATATAAATTATTTAAATATCGTCTGCATTATTTTCATACGTTTTATCACTGCACTTAGATATTACGTAAATAATTTTCTTTTATATTTGGCTTAAATAATAGATTAGGTACATATGTGATAATTTTAAATTTAATCATCGATTATTTTTTGTTGCAAGATAATTCTCAGTCAAAAAACAAACCATTTTTTACCTGCCTCATAGGGTATGTTATGAGCAAGCGATTAAATTCCGATTTATCACATTAAGGAAATAATACCTTTTCTAGCCTTATGAAGTCATTCCTTTAAATCATCATTTTATCATTTCTTATTTTAAATTATTTAAATATCGTCTGATTTTCATATATATCATTGAACTTAGATATTACGGAAATAATTTTTTTTTATTTGGCTAAATAATAGATTAGGTACATATGTGCTAATTTTAAATTTAATCATCGATTATTTTTTGTTGAGATAAAAATTTTATCGCTGTTTTTAACAAAAAATTCTTTTTCTAATAAATACCTAGCGTTAAAGTTATATATCTTTGAAAATTAAGAAGTTGGTTTGTTTGTGTGTTTGATTTTTGTAGATAACCACGGTTTCACTAATGAATACAATTTTTTTTAAACTGCATTCACAGTATAACATTAGAGGAGTATGAAAATAAACAAATTTTGAGCATGTACAGATAATTTTCAGCCAAAAAGCAAACCATTTTTTTTTTACCTGCCTCATAGGGTATTTTATAATTATTCCAAGTCGTATTTTCCCCGGTTAAGAGCTGGTGATTAAATTTATCAATTTGTCACATAATAAATAGAAAAATAATAATTTTTTTCTAGCATTATGATGTCATTCCTTTAAACATCTCATTTAATCATTTCTTATTTTAAATTATTTAAATATCGTCTGCATTATTTTCATATGTTTTATCACTGAACTTAGATATCACGTAAATAATTTTCTTTTATATTTGTATTAAATAATAGATTAGGTACATATGTACTAAGTTTAAATTTAATCATCGATTATTTTTTGTTGCAAGATAATTCTCAGCCAAAAAACAAACCATTTTTTTTACCTGCCTCAAAGGGTACTTTATAATTATTCCAAGTCCTATTTTTCCGGTTAAGAGCAGCTATTAAATATTATTTATACATTATAAATAGATAAAAATAACATTTTTTTTCTAGCATTATGACGTCATTCCTTTAAACATCTCATTTAATCATTTCTTATTTTAAATTATTTAAATATCGTCTGCATTATTTTCATATGTTTTATCACTGAACTTAGATATTACGTAAATAATTTTCTTTTATATTTGGCTTAAATAATAGATTAGGTACATATGTGATAATTTTAAATTTAAACATTGATTATTTTTTGTTGCAAGATAGGTCTCAGCAAAAAAACATTTTTTTACCTGCCTCTTAGGGTACTTTATAATTTTATTAAAGTCCTATTTCCCGTTAAGAGCAGGCGATTAAATTTATGAATTTGTCACATAATAAATAGATAAAAAATAACATTTTTTTCTATCATTATGACATCATTCCTTTAAATCTGATTTAATTTTTAATAAAATGCAAATTTTAAATATTTATTTTTTAATAAAAATGAATCGTAAAGAAAAAAAACATAAATATATTTTATTTAAAATATTAATAAAAAAAGAATTAGGTAATAATGTAAAAATAATAATCGACAAAATTTTCAAATTTTATATTAATCTTAAATTTAAAATTAAAGAAAAAAAAATATTATATTTTTGGTTGAAGAATATTTATAATATTTCAGATAAAATAAATTTTATAGAAATTATGAAAAAGTAAATATATTTATGGATAATATATATTAAATATATATTTATTTATATTTCATTACGTTTTAGAGAATATAAAACATTCTTCTATAACATAATTCACGACAGATTATTAAATGTATAAAGAACTTGTTTAAATATTTTTTTTATATTTAATGAACATAGTAAATTTAATTATAATTAATCAAGCTTTATTTGTTGCCCGAATTCTCAGCCAAAAAACCCCATTTTTTACCTGCCTCATAAGGTTGTTTATAATTATTCAAGTTAATTTCCCCTTAGATAACTAAAAAATTATATGTCACATAATAAATAGATATAAAAACATTTTACAAAAATGACGTCATTCCTTTAACTTTATCATTTCTTATTTTAAATATTTAAATATTCTGCATTATTTTCATACGTTTTATGAACTTAGATATACGTAAATAATTTCTTTTATATTTGGCTTAAATAAAAAATATTCATGTGATAATTTTAAATAAAAACAACAATTATTTTTTGTGCAAGAAAATTCAACCAAAAAAAACAAATTTTTACCTGCCCATGGAGAATAATTATTAAGCTTTTTAGAAAGCGTAATTAAAATTATCAATTTGTCACATAAATAATAAAAAATAAATTTTATTCTAGCATATACGTCATTCCTTTAAATCTCATATAATCTTATTTTTTATTTAAATATGTCTGCATATTTTCACTATATCACTGAACTTAGATATACGTAAATAATTATTTTAATTGGCTTAAATAAAATTAGATAATATGATAATTTAAATTTAATCATCAATTATTTTTTGTTATGCAAGATAATTCTCATAAAAAAACAAACCATTTTTACCTGCCTCATAGGGTAAAATCCCTGCAACGATTAAATTATCAATTTTCACATAATAAAAATAAAAATAATTATTTCTAGCATTATGACGTCATTTTAAATCTCATTCCTTATTTTAATTAATTTAAATATCGTCTGCATTATTTTCATAATAATCACTGAACTTAGAAATTACGTAAATAATTTTTTTTTATATGGCTTAAATAATAGATTAGTACATATAATAAATTTAAAATTTAATCATCGATTATTTTTGTTGCAAGATAATTCTCGATAATTTTAACCAAAAAAGTAAACCATTTTTTTACCTGCCCAATAGGGTACTTTATAATTATTTCAAGTCCTATTTGTTAAGAGCAGGCGAAATTATCATTTGACATTATAAATACATAAAAATAATATTTTTTTTCTAGCTTTTTATGACGTCATTCCTCTCATTTAATCATTTCTTATTTTAATTATTTAAATATCGTCTGCATTATTTTCATACGTTTTATCACTAAACTTAGATATTATAAATAATTTTCATTTATATTTGTCTTAAATAATAGATTAGATACACAAGTGATAATTTTAAATTTAATCATCGATTGCTTTTTGTTGCAAGATAAGTCTCAGCCAAAAAACAAACCATTTTTTTTACCTGCCTCATAGTACTTGTTTAAGCAAATTATCAATTTACACATTATAAGGAAATAAAAATGAACCATTTATTACTAGCATTGACGTCATTTTTAATCATAACATTTATCATTTTCTATTTTAATTTATAAATATCGTCTGCATTAATCATATGTATCACTGAACTTAGATATTACGGAAAAAATTTTCTTTTATAATTTAATAATAGATTAGGTTCATATGTGATAATTTTTAAATTTATGATATATTTTTTTTGTTGTCAAGATAATTCTCAGAAAAAAAAACCATTTTTTTTACCTGCCTCATAGGGTTACTTTACAATTCCGGAAAATTAAAAATTTTACTGATCCCGTCATATGGCGGGCTATATGCTAGTAGCATAATGTTCAAACAAATCATTTGTAGTATTTAAAAAAAATCTCTGAATAGCCGTTTAACATTTTTAAAATTAAATATAAAAGCGTGTTCGATAATACAAACGTTATATCAACAAAATCTATTAATTGTATTTATGATCATTAAGAAGACAGACACAAATTATAAAGCTGTTAATATATGATATTTCTTGCGATGTAAGTTGAAGCCTTTTTGCTGTGTTCTGGAACATTAGCTGCTGTTTTATTTATAAAAGAGATAGACAGCTACCTCCAAGCTGCACTGCGGTAGCTGTGCAAGATTCTGTCACGGCATTTTATGCCATTCGCAACACAAAACATCGCTGGGACGCCTGTGCTGCACCTGCAGTCCTAGCATGTGATCATCACTTTTAGGAACAGGTGATCACACTTTGTATTAACCACCTGTAACAGTTTCTTTTCTTTTTCCTTGGCGACAAATCAGGTTCTTCTGTTACACTTATGAATCTCTATTTTTTTTAACTCAGTTTATAGAGAAATCTTATTTTTTCTTATTTACATGTTGTTCCATTTATTTGAAACTCTTTTCTAATTACAAACGATAGCTTTTAACCTTCCCGTTTCAGCAAAAATACACACACACATATATGAGGGTTACTGTGAAATTTTTGAGCTACGAGCGCAGACGAGAATTTACAAAATAAAAATAACAACGGTTTAATTTTAAAATACCAAGTATTTTAACACAGCCGACGATTTTTTACTGACTTACTTCAACTTGTTTAGCGTAGAATAAATTTTAAACAGAAGAGAAAATGGAGTTGACGCGAGAACATTTTCGAGCTATGATTTTCTACGATTTTAAAGCAGGATAAAATCAAGAAGAATGTTTTCAACGGTTGCAATTGGCATTTGGTGATGAATCTCCAGCTCGTGCTACTGTATTCAGATGTTTAAAGAATTTAGCAGAGGTCGCCATTTTTTCCGGATGAAGAACACACAGGAATGCCGCCGTCGTCAGTAATCCTGGATAATGTGTGTCTGCTATACGAAGAATGTTAATGGATGATAATCGCTGTACCTTTCAAATTATACAGAACTTAACATTGGATCCGCAGTCATACACAAAATTATTAATGAAGAATTACATATGAAAAAAGTAGTTTGCCGTAAATGATGGTGACCACCGCATCATTTCTAAAATTGTAACGGGTGATGAAACTTACGTACCATTTTTTGACGTTCCAACACTTAAAGAAAGCAAAGTAAGTGTCTTTGAAGATGATCCCATTCCGACAATGGTGAAGAGACAACGCGCACTGAAAAAATAAGTGATGAATGCCGTTTTCTTCAGAAGTACGGGATTAGTAAAAGCCATCAAGTTGAAAGGACAGAAGACAGTAACAGCAAACTGGTATACCACTATATGTCTTCCTCAAATTCTACAAGAAGGAAATGTTAGGCGACTAATGCTTCACCATGACAATGCATCTTCACGTACAGCCGCATTAACAGTCGAGTTTCTTAAACAAAAACAAATTAAAGTGACAGAATATCCGCCGTATTCACCTGATCTAGCTACGTGTGACTTTTGGTTATTCTTTAATATAAAAAAGAACTTAACGTGTACGTCGTTTCCATTCATTCAGAAGAGATTGATGTGGCTATAAATGCATGTTTCATCTATTCCAAGAAATGAATGGCTCGAGACATTTAATCTGTGGAAAATTCGTCTACAGAAGTGCATTGATGCTAGAGGAGACTACTTTGAAAACACCTAAAATTTTGTAAGTATAACTTTAAAAACCTAGTTGTATCTCAAAAATTTCAGAGTGACCCTGGTATATACATAGGTACCATTGCTTCCGATATACTCGGAAGTTTTCCGAATTTTCTGTGTGTGTCCGATATTTCAATCGGAAAACTAATTCTTCCGATTTTCAGTATTAAACTCTAAAATCCCTAAAAATCCCCGTTCTCGTTCTGTTTTTCCCTCTGTCGATAATTCGGTATTCCAGCAAAAAGTAAAAAGCTAATATTCAGCCAGATAAAAGAAAATCAGAACTGATTTTAGACAATCTCTGCCTAATAAAACATTGGAACAGCTATTAATTGTGAAATGCTGTAAAAATTAAAAATGTTCTGAAAATAAGTTTGACAAACAATTTTTGAAAATAGCAAAATCTTGTAGAACAGCATTTAGAAACGCTAAAGTCTAATATGTT
>CM063510.1:263105-275605 GCA_032207245.1 Pardosa pseudoannulata | reverse complement strand
AGGAAAAGAAATTTAAATTAAGTTATACGCAAGAAAAATAAATTCAAATTAAATTGTAAGTTAAAAATAAATTCAAATTAAACTTACGTAAAAAAGTAAATTCAAATTAAATTGTACGTAAGTAAAAGAAATTCAAATTGAACTGTACATAAGGAAAAGAAATTCAAATTAAGTTATACGTAAGAAAAATAAATTCAAATTAAATTGTACGTAAGTTAAGGAAATTCAAATGGAATTGTACATAAGAAAAAATTCAAATTCAAGGGTGCATAAAGAAAAGAAACTCATATTAAATTGTACGCGAAAAAAAATCCAAATTATATTGTATGTAAGGAAAAGAAATTTAAAATTAAATTGTACGTAAGTAAAAGCAATTGAAATAAAAGTATATGTAAAAAAAATTCAAATTAATCTGTACATAAAAAACTGAATTGTATATACGAAAAAAATTTCCAATTGAATTATAAATAAAAGAAGGAAATTCAAATTAAACTAAACATAGGAAAATGAAATTCAAATTGAAATGTACACAAGGAAAAAAATATTCAGATTTAATTGTACTTAAGAAAAAGGAATTTAAACTGAATTGTATGTAAGAAAAATAAATTAATTTTGAATTGTAGATAAGAAAAATAAATTCAAATTAAACTGTACATAAGAAAAAAAAACCTGATGTTGACATCGCATGATCTTTTTAAAAACATCTTTCTACTTTTTCGAGTTTAATATTTTTGCTCCAAATCCTTTTATATATTTACGGAAATATATTACTCGAGATTGTGCATGGATTTTTAGATATATATAATAATAGTTCTTAGATGATTTTTTAATTCAACTATTAATATTTAATATAAAATATTATATAATTTTATCCAACTATTAATGCTAAATATTAATTTTAAATTTAATATTAATTTTTATGTCATTATTAAAATTAAATTTTAATATTAAGTTTTATCAATTTTTACGTAATTATTAATATTAAATATTAAGGTTTAATTTTATATAATTTTTAATAAATTTTATGCTATTTATTTAAAAATTATTTAAATATTTATGCAATTATTATTATTAAATGTTAGTATTTAATTTTACATATTGTTTTATGTAGTTATTAATATTAAATATTAATATTGAATGATGTATATTTTTTTGATAAATTTTATGCAATTTATTTAAAAATTATTTAAATATTTATGAAATTATTATTATTAAATGTTAGTATTTAATTTTATATAATGTTTTATGTAGTTATTAATATTAAATATTAATATTGAATGATGTATAATTTTTTGATAAATTTTATGCTATTTATTTAAAAATTATTGAAATATTTATGCAATTATTATTATTAAATGCTAGTATTTAATTTTATATAATGTTTTATGTAGTTATTAATATTAAATATTAATATTGAATGATGTATAATTTTTTGATAAATTTTATGCTATTTATTTAAAAATTATTTAAATACTTATGCAATTATTAGTGATGTTTGATTTTACTTTTATGTAATTATTATTATTAAATGTTAGTATTTAATTTTATATAATGTTTTATGTAGTTATTAATATTAAATATTAATATTGAATTATTGTATAGTTTTTTTGATAAATTTTATGCTATATATTTAAAAATTATTAAAATAATGCAAATAATATTAAATTTAGTATTTAATTTTATATTTAATGTTTTTATGTAGTTATTAATATTAAATATTAATATTGAATTATGTATATTTTTTTTGATAAATTTTATACTATTTATTTAAAAATTATTGAAATATTTATGCAATTTTCTATTATAAATTATTAGTATTTTAATTTTATATAATGTTTTATGTAGTTATTTAATATTAAATATTACTATTGAATTATGTATATTTTTTTTTGATAAATTTTATGCTATTTATTTAAAAATTATTGAAATATTTATGCAATTATTATTATTAAATGCTAGTATTTAATTTTATATAATGTTTTATGTAGTTATTAATATTAAATATTAATATTGAATGATGTATAATTTTTTGATAAATTTTATGCTATTTATTTAAAAATTCTTTAAATATTTATGCAATTATTATTATTAAATGCTAGTATTTAATTTTATATAATGTTTTATGTAGTTATTAATATTAAATATTAATATTGAATGATGTGTATTTTTTGATAAATTTTATGCTATTTATTTAAAAATTGTTTAAATTATTTGCGATTTTTAATTAATTTAAATGTTAGTATTTAATTTTATATAATGTTTTATTTAGTTTTTAATATTAAATATTAATATTGAATGATGTGTATTTTTTGATAAATTTTATGCTATTTATTTAAAAATTCTTTAAATATTTATGCAATTATTATTATTAAATGTTAGTATTTAATTTTATATAATGTTTTATGTAGTTATTAATATTAAATATTAATATTGAATGATGTATAATTTTTTGATAAATTTTATGCTATTTATTGAAAAATTATTTAAATATAGGGAAGGAACTTAGTGCAGTTTGTGCCCCCTCCTCTTTACGAAGCTAAATCCTTTCTACGACCCTGACCCACAAGCCCCAGTTATTAACCCCTGCTTTATTTGCATAAGTTTAAACGGGTATTTATAGCATTAATGGATAATCAATACCGCCCCAATTCGATCCGATACCTAAACAAATGCCATTTCTCTCAGGAAGAAAAACACAACCGTTAGCAAAGATAAGGCAAAAAATAAAAAGAAAGAAAGAACTAAATCCTATCGATTCGAAATGTTTGACCTTCGTCACAATACACAGCCAGCAATTTTAACGAACTTCACAGAGAGATATAAATTTCATTTTATTTATTTTATTTAAAAAAAAAAGGAAAAGAAAAGAAAATGAACCCTTCTGAGCCATATCGAAAACGAAAACAGATAAAAACTACGGCCGGATTGAAAGAGAATCGAAAACGATCTTGTAAATTTTCACCACCCCTGTTTGGGGAAAGATTATGTGGGCCGTTTTCTTTTCTTTTGAAAGAAGAAGTCCGATAAAAAAGACACGTTTCAGCCCAGAACTGCTCTGAACCCGAATTTTTATCTTATCGGGTGAAGAGGATTCGAAAACTTCCGTGTCAAGTGAAGGTTTTCGAAGATTAAAAGGCTTAGGGGCCTCACAGATAACCATTTTCGGGTTCTTAAGATACTTGAAATTAAGAAACCGATACGCTCCGCACAAGGAATGTTATATAACTTTCTTGCGAAACAGGTCTTTTTTTCTCTATCTTTCACATAAGTATCTATTTATATATATATATATATATATATATATATAATATATATATATCTGCAAGGCCGGGACTAGTAGGTGCGCAGTGCGTGCATGCACGCAGGCGACCACATTTCTAGGGCGGTCAATAGAATATCTACTAAGTATAAGGGGCTTCATAGGGGGCTGCCAAATACTATCTTGAACGCCAGAATAAAGGGTAGCCAAATGCTACTTGCTCGCAGGCAGCTAATAGCCCACAGGCGGCCCTGTATGCAGAACTGGTACTTGACTACTAGCCGCTGTGACGTAGCTGGTCCCTGTTTAAGGTGACACAATGAAGAATCAAGTGTTTCTGGAATAATGAATTTATTTACACCTCTGCTATATACATCATTTCTATATACACACAAAAAAAAATTCAGATCACAGGTATGTGATTCGATACATGTAGGCCTGAGTAGAGACGTGCTGAATATTAGCGATCAGACTGAAGAAATAATTCGGTAGCTCTCGCGGTAGTTCTCTGAAGTAATTAAGTAGAAAGTACTCTCAAGTAGACGAGATAAGATGAAATAACAACTGGTTTCTTCGAAGAATATCAAACACAGTTAGCGTTTCTAAGAGGAATATGCAATCAATCCTGAAGAGGATTATATCAAAAGAAAACCCAAGGCACAGGGTATCGTTCTCAATCTCAGCAAGAGATATATCCCAAGGCGGGATTTTCGCTAAAAAAGCTCTCCGATGGAGAGACTGGTCAAGACGACCTCCGAGGTAGCTGACTCTGGCTACTCTCAAAAGAAAAGATCCCAAGGTGGGATTATAGCTAAATAAACTCTCCGATAGAGAGACTGGTCAAGGCGACCTCCGAATTAGCTGTTTTCTAGCTAACTAACTTCTTTAAAAAAATCTTTTCTCTTCTTTTTTCTAGCGGAGGGGCCACTGAGGGAAGGGGCCTTACCTCCAATTTCATAATTGGATCATCTAGCGATGACCTCACCTTCAACCAATTGGATTGGTCTGGGCTAGACAATAACCGGCCGCAAACCCAGGAGTCTCTGGAATTCGTGTCTAGATCCAATGTCGCGGCATTCCTTTGTAGTACCGATGATCATATTTCTGGCTGTCAGTCTGGCACCCAGTCTGGTCCGTTGTTTCGCTACTATAGGACACAAAAGTCTAGACATCGTGGTGCCGTGGCCATTTTGCAGAATATTTTCCCGGTGATGGAGATACCTGGATCCTTTAAATAAGTTATAAGCCTTAATAAAAAAAACTGGGTAAACATCCCTTATGTGTTTTGACTCATTTGTCAGTAACGTTGTCACTGTTAATGGTTCAGCTATTTCCACTCACAGTCCGGAAGATTACTGTTAATCGGTATCAGTTCTGTTGTACCTAAATTGGTGGTGCGCTAATTTACGCTGCAGCCACATCCTCAAACAGAAACTTTTTGATCACTTCTAATAAAATATATTGTCTATTAGAAAACCCATTGGCAAAAATTTAGGCCAAATAAAATTTTAATCTGTCAATGATAAGTGTGTTTTACGCTGACCCATCCGAAGACATACAGCAGAAATTATTGATGACCGTGCCGCAACAGTGACTCCATAAGGGCTACCAAGCCACCGCTGACCTACGAGAGGCCCGTCATGGTCCGATTTTAATGTGGTCCAACCCGGTAAGGAGCAAACACTACAGAGGTAAGCTCGTGACTACCAGGAAGAACGCTAGGAAAAGATCACTCAGGTACCCCGGGATCGTGAACCCCGTACACACCTAAAGGAAGTGTGACCCTGGGGGCAATCTGTCAATGGTAAAGGGTGTTTCACTATTTGAGTTCATGGTTTTTACTTTAAAATGGAGCAAATTTGATTTTATAAACGACATTTCTTTGACTTGTTTACCCTTGTTACCTTTTTACCGTGCATGGTGCTTTTCCTACTCACCAAGCAAGATTTTTCAACGTCATCCAGGTGTTGGTGTAACGAGGAGGAAGGTTCGGTCGACTATATTGTTTATAAATGTGATTTGGTAAAAGATATTCGAGATGTGTTTTTCCCCAAAAATTTTCTATGCGTAAACTTGTATATAATATAAGTAACTCGCCTAAATCGAGGCGATGTTTATTGTTAATTATGGAATATTTTGTTTCCTTGTCTATGGAATCTTAAGACAATTCCTGTTCTACTGTGTCTGTAATTATACATTGTTATTTTGTTGATCTCGATGTAGTTTTTGATTAATAAAGTCAGACTGGAATACAGGAAATAATTTTGGTTAGGCGGTTTCGTTTGCTTAGGATTTATTTTTATTTTGTTAGGTTTTTGTTCGGTTGGCTAGTATTGTCTGGGTTTCTCTATCTCGACGACTCGTCATTTCCTTCCCGTATGGCTATTGCTGGGTCGGGATATAAGTATCTTACATTTATTACCTTGTTACACATATGTTAAGTAGGTACTGCTGTGTCTGTTTGTAATTATACATTGTTATTTTGTTGATCTCGATGTAGTTTTTGATTAATAAAGTCAGACTGGAATACAGGAAATAATTTTGGTTAGGCGATTTCGTTTGGTTAGGGTTTATTTTTATTTTGTTAGGTTTTTGTTTGGTTGGCTAGTATTGTCTGGGTTTCTCTATCTCGACGACTCGTCATTTCCTTCCCGTATGGCTATTGCTGGGTCGGGATATAAGTATCTTACATTTATTACCTTGTTACACATATGTTAAGTAGGTACTGCTGTGTCTGTTTGTAATTATACATTGTTATTTTGTTGATCTCGATGTAGTTTTTGATTAATAAAGTCAGACTGGAATACAGGAAATAATTTTGGTTAGGCGGTTTCGTTTGCTTAGGATTTATTTTTATTTTGTTAGGTTTTTGTTCGGTTGGCTCGTATTGTCTGGGTTTCTTTATCTCGACGACTCGTCATTTTCTTCTCATATGGCTATTGCTGGGTCGGGATATAAGTATCTTACACTTGTTACCTTGTTACACATATGTTAAGTAGGTACTGCTGTGTCTGTTTGTAATTATACATTGTTATTTTGTTGATCTCGATGTAGTTTTTGATTAATAAAGTCAGACTGGAATACAGGAAATTATTTTGGATAGGCGGTTTCGTTTGGTTAGGGTTTATTTTTATTTTGTTAGGTTTTTGTTTGGTTGCCTCGTATTGTCTGGTTTCTTTATCTCGACGACTCGTCATTTTCTTCTCATATGGCTATTGCTGGGTCGGGATATAAGTATCTTACACTTGTTACCTTGTTACACATATGTTGAGTACGTTCTGCTGTGTCTGTTTGTAATTATAACTACAGATTTATTCATTATTTTGTTGATCTCGACGAAGTTTTTGATTAATAAAGCCAGACTGGAATAAATAATTTTGGTTAGGCGGTTTCGTTTGGTTAGGGTTTATTTTTATTTTGTTAGGTTTTTGTTTGGTTGGCTCGTATTGTCTGGGTTTCTCTATCTCGACGAGTCGTCATTTTCTTCTCGTATGGCTATTGCTGGGTCGGGATATCAGTATCTTACACTTGTTACCTTGTTACACATATGTGGAGTACGTTCTGCTGTATCTGTTTGTAACTATACATTGTTATTTTGTTGATCTCGATGTAGTTTTTGATTAATAAAGTCAGACTGGAATACAGGAAATAATTTTGGTTAGGCGATTTCGTTTGGTTAGGGTTTATTTTTATTTTGTTAGGTTTTTGTTTGGTTGGCTAGTATTGTCTGGGTTTCTCTATCTCGACGACTCGTCATTTTCTTCTAGTATGGCTATTTCTGGGTCGGGATATAAGTATCTTACACTTGTTACCTTGTTACACATATGTTGAGTACTTGGGTACTGAGAGAGTGCAGACTGAGCACTTCTCCGGGACATAGGATCTCACTTGAAATGCTAATGTAGCACGTTTGGAGATTTAAAGAAACAATCTCCATCCTAAATTTAAAAATGCCATAAAAGGAATACATATTTTACATAAGACATTTTTATAACTGGTAATACATATCCACGATCAATGGTTGCTATTAACCCCTTCGTACTTTCCCCCCAGCTGAACTCTAGCAGGCGAAATGTACCATCCTGGCTCATCCCGAGTGAGTGTAGGTCAGGCACTGTGAAATTTTACACTGTGCAATGAGTCTTTCCCAAATTATCTCACATGTGTTTTTTATGATTTCTAATGTTTTTGTTCATTTTTCTGGATGATACATTATTTGTTGCTCAAAGAGAGACAGCAGAAGGAAGAAGGTAAGGAGAGAAACAAGCTTTTACCGTCCAGATTGAGATGTTGGCATAGTCCAACATCTCAATCTGGACACTAGAACCTTGTGTGCAGTACCGTGTTTTCGGTTGTATCATACACGACCAAATTTTTCTTAACAATTAATTAATCATTAATGTAAATGTATAGGATATTAATAAAATTTAATTAAAGGTAAAATCTAGGTATTCTAAGCTTAATATTTATAATCAGTGTGAACTGACTCCAAAGTCTAATGATTTCTGAAAGCCAACTGTACAGGTAAATTACTCATTTATTTAAATTGATATTTTTACATTAATTTTTAGGAAATTTTGTATGCGAATTATGCTTTTATGTTATAGCTATGCTATTATGCAAGCCTGGTATATATATATATATGTATATATATATATATACATATCTATATGTATGTATGTATGTGCATATATATATATACATGTATATATATATATATATATATATATATATATGTATATATATGTATATATATATGTATATATATCTATCTATATGTATATATATATATATATGTGTGTGTATATATATATATATGTATATACATATATATGTATATATATATGCATATATATATATATATATATGTATATATATGTATATATATATGTATATAATGTATGTATATATATATGCATATATATACACATATATATATATATATATATATATATATATATATATACATATATATACATATATATATACATATATATATACATATATAATAAAAAAATAGAACCGAAACCGGAACCAAAACATTATAACTCCATTAAGCCCAGTAAACGCATTACATAGTAAGTAATTTTAACTATCTGTCTTTATCGATCTAATATTTTATCATATACATACATATATATATATATATATATATATATAATAAAAAAACAGAACCAAAACCGGAACCAAAACACTATAACTCCATTAAGCCCAGTAAACGCATTACATAGTAAGTAATTTTAACTATCTGTCTTTATCGATCTAATATTTAATCATATACATACATATATATATATATATATATATATATATATATATATATATATGTATATATACAATCTGTTACATGCCAAAGTCTTCCCTAATACCTGTCAAAAAAGCTATGTATGTATGAAAATAAGTATAAAAAATTGACATTTTTTGACCCATAATCCCGAAATAAAATGAACCTGGAAGGGGTTGAAAAGGCCACTCGAGAACTTTACTTCGCATCCTGCATATGATATATTTTACTCTTATGTATTTTTTAGTGAGTTCCTTCCTTTAAAAAAAATCTATCAACGGGAGGATATGCTAAATTTAGGAAGTGAACAATCAAAGCTGTTTCTATCGATGTAGATTTGAAAGGTTGATTCCGAATGAATTGATCTTTTCTGTCTTCGTTTGAAAATCGCCGACAAAAAAAAAAATTGTTGTTGCTGTAGAACATTTTTATTTTCGTGATAATTCGCCCTCATTTGATACAACAATCAGATTGCTAGTGTAGATATGGTATTTCCGTTATGAAACAAGAAATAATTTTAAACACCGCAGACCTCGAATCTTTTATATACATGATCACAGTGGCGTGGAGAAGACAGGAATGTGAAGGTTGTAACCCCCCCCCCTTTAAGGGTTGCTGTACATATATATCATATATTAATTAAACTTTTTATCGCAGTCTAAAATTGCAAAAGATAGTCATTAAGCGTTTTAATATGAAATCTTAAACATTAATATTAAATCTTATGAGTCTCCTTAAAAGTTTTAAAAAAAATTTTAAGTAAAAAAATTTTAAGAATTTTGATTTCTTAAAAAATAAAGTACTTTCAATTCCCGATGTTCTGCATACACAATGTATATATATATATATATATATATATATATATATATATATATATATATATATATATATATATATATATATATATATATATATATATATATATATATATATATATATATATATATATATATATATATATATATATATATATATATATATATATATATATATATATATATATATATATATATATAAATCTATGAATAAGCCCCAGAAAACAAAAGGTAATAAGGGAAAAAACCCTGAAACAAACAAGACCTCCAGCAAACACACAGATGTGAACCCCCTGTGGGCCATGAAGTGGCAATTTTAATCCCCCTTTGACGTTACAGAAGTCCTAAAATCAAACGGGTAAATCCCCCGTGACATATATATATATATAATATATATACACATATATATACATATATATATACATGTAATAAGACGGATTTCTCGATGGGTGGTTGCAGTCAGGGCCATAAAAATGATACCGTTTCAGCTAAAGACCTTTATGAAACTAACATTGGAGGAAGGGTTCCCACTTCATCACAGGGACAGGACAAACTGAAGGGTCAGCTAGCATGAAGTTCTATGTACAAAACAAGTAACACCTGGTTCAACACCTGCGGGAAAATATCTAGAAAAATATGTCTCCGCTAGCGTGTATCTTCTTTTTATTTGGAAGTTTTCGAAATTGTCCACTAGGAAAATTCTCAGGGGTTTTCAAAACTTGAATCAAGGGTAAAAATTCCCGCGTCATTTTCCATTCCCCTTTTTAACCCCTAACCTAAATTGACCACTGGGGCTACAGGTTACGCCCTCAGAGAAGGGGCCTGGCCAATTATAAACCTACATGGCCCTAGCGGACAATTTAGGAAATTTCCAAATAAAAAGGAGATGCACGCTAACGGAGACAGATTTTTCCTAGGGATATTTTCCCACAGATGTTGACCCAGGTGTTAATGGTCTTGTAAATAGAACTTTATGCTAGCTGACCCTTCAGTTTGTCCCTATGATGAAGTGGGAACCCGTCCTTCAAAGTTGTCTTAATAAAGGTCTATAGCTGAAACGGTATCATTTTTATGGCCATGACTGCAACACCCCATCGAGAAGTCAGTCTCATTACAGAAGTCGCCAGGAGAATCTGAAGCGGAGGAAACCCAAATGAACAATGACCAGAGTCCCTCTTAGACACCCCGTGGAGAGGAAAAGAGTCGATGCCACCTGCAACCATTAAGAGATCGAGCGAGAGATAACCACTGACCCCCTGAAATGACTGCCTGAAAAAAAAGAGCTGATGTTAACGCGAGCAAAAGAAAAGAAAATGAATTCTGATTCCGGAAACATAATCTGCCCTAATAGTTGTCAAAAAAGCTATGTATGTATGAAAATAAGCGTAAAAAATTGACATTTTTTGACTCACAATCCCGAAATAAAATGAACCTGGAAGGGGTTGAAAAGGCCACTCGAGAACTTTACTTCGCATCCTGCATATGATATATTTTACTAGCATGTATTTTTTAGCGAGTTCCTTCCTTTAAAAAAAATTCTATCAGCGGGAGGATATGCTAAATTTAGGAAGTGAACAATCAAAGCTGTTTCTATCGATGTAGATTTGAAAGGTTGATTCCGAATGCATTGATTTTTTCTGTCTTCGTTTGAAAATCGCCGACAAAAAAAAAATTGTTGTTGCTGTAGAACATTTTTTATTTTTGTGATAATTCGCCCTCATTTGATACAACAATCAGACTGCTAGTGTAGATATGGTATTTCCGTTATGAAACAAGAAATAATTTTAAACACCGCAAACCTCCAATCTTTTATATACATGAGCACAGTGGCGTGGAGAGAGAGGAATGTGAAGATTGTAACCCCCCCCCCTTTAAGAATTGCTGTACATACATATCATATATCTCTTAAACTTTTTATCGCAGTCTAAAATTGCGAAAGATGGTTATTAAGCATTTTAATATAAAATCTTAAACATTAAAATATTCTGAGTCTCCTTAAGAGTTAAAAAAATTTTTAAGCTTAAAAATTTGAAGAATTTTGATTTCTTAAAAAATAGAGTATTTTTAATTCCCGATGTTTATTCTGCATACACAAGATATATATATATATATATATATATATATATATATATATATATATATATATATATATATATATATATATATATATATATATATATATATATATATATATATATATATATATATATATATATATATATATGTATATATATATATATATATATATATACATATATATATATATATATGTATATATATATATATATATATATATATATATATATATATATATATATATATATATATATATACATATGTATACATATATACATATATATAATATAGGAAGGGAATAATATTGTAATATGGAAATGGTATAAGAATAACAGATCTAGGAATAAGCCCCCCAAACAAAAGTAATAAGGGAAAAAACCCTGAAAAAAAACAAGACCTCCAGCAAACGCAGAGATGTGAACCACATGTGGGCCATGAAGACACAATTTTAATACCCTTTTGACGTTACAGAAGTCGTAAAATCTAACGGGTAGATCCCCATGACATATATATATATATATATATATATATATATATATATATATATATATATGTATATGTATATATATATATATATATATATATATATATATATATATATATATATATATATCAGTGGCGTGCGGTCCATATGTGCAGGATGTGCACTGCACACCCTGGCAAAATTATGAGGGACAATAATTTTCTGCACCTTTGTCTACCTATCTTTATATGGTATATAATAAATATTATTTATAATATATTCAAATATTATGTTGATTTGCTTGCTTGTATTCCCGCAGTGCGTGCGGTACTAGGTGCTGCACCACGTAGCGCGCAAACGAACATAGGAAGTTCAGATGTGTACTCAATGCGCACTAAATTGAAAATCACACCTTATATGTATGGGCTACTGGAGAAGAACAACATACTATGGCACTGAGGCAAGTGCAACTATTTTTCCTGCACTTGGCATTCAGAATCATCCGAAGGTACGGTTTATTAAGCGTTGTTTTAGACGTGCGTTGTTTAAGCGTGTTTTAGACTTACGTGCTGAAGCGATTTTCGTTTTTTAAATGATTAACTA
>CM063510.1:210000-260505 GCA_032207245.1 Pardosa pseudoannulata | reverse complement strand
TTGTACATAAACGGTAAGAGTTATGCGCGTAGAGTTACACATATTCTGAATGACACCCTGCGAAGCTTCTTGAAACGTATTTCTAAATAGGAATTAACTATTTATTCTATTTAAAAACAATTTTAGTAGGTTTTTCAGATATTGCTATCTAAATTCACATGCCTGCACCAATCGGTATGAAATTTGATACATTGTTGCTTCATGTAATATAGAATAATTTTACCTAGCCGGTTTTGGAGAAATTGAGGATAAACTGACAATAACACGTTTATTTACACTGGTGTTCAAAAGTTGACCATAATCCACAAAATGTTGAAACAGGAGATAGGAATTTGTGAAATGATTCAAAATTACTTGAGGGGAATGACTATTGGAAGGTAAGACTTGCATATTCAAAAGACTAAGTTGACATCGAAATGTGTGAAACATATGGAGAGGAACCCTGGTTTTCATCAGTCGCTGGGCTAAATGTTGAGTTAAATGATAGAAAATGTCAAATTATTGCACAAAGACACCAACTGATTTCATTTACGAAAGGGAAAAATTTAGAAACTCTGGAATTTGAATAATCTTAAACAGAAGTACCTCGAATTCTAGAAGTGCCTCAGAGTGTGATACCAAAATTCTGTCAGAGGTTTCAAAGTAGGGGAGATTACCCGGCGACCAGTACAAATCTAACATTAATAAAAACTGTTGTCTAAAACTAACAACAGTTCGTCGGACAGATATTTAGAAATAACTGTAGAAAGCCAGAGACAAAGGCCATAGAATGGGTTTAGCTCTTAAAGTGCATGTTTTGAGACGAAGTTTTTATAGAAAAATCAATAGTGTTGTCCGTACTGAGACGACCAGAATTTTGCATTCCTCTCCCCAGGTTTGTCTAAACGCACTCATTAAACTGGAGTTTTAAGCATTATTATTGGAGTTTGGGCACTGTGGGTCAATGTGGTGTTTAGTGACAAGAACCACTTTAGTCTGAATGTCAATTCTCCTCGGATAACAATATGGAAAGTACGTCAAACATGTTTTCATCATGGTGTGGGCAGACATTAGATTGTCTGGCCTCTCAGACCTCCGAATCTTTGAACCGGGATATGTAAAGGCTACAAGGCGCATTGACGAAGTGCTTGAGACTTATGTTTATTTTTCAAGGTTTTGTTCATTCTGGATTCATATTAAAAGGATGATAACATTTGTTACCCTGCAGTCCTGGAGAACGACTTTCTTGAAAGTGTAGATATTTAGAGCACACAGTGGCTTGCTTACTCTTCTGATCTTAATCCTATTTAGAATGTGGGGAACGTACTTAAGAGACAGTCTGCAGCTCTTCCGTATCCACCAAATTCCGATTAAGTACTGAAAGCTCTTGATAACGCTTGGAATTCACTGACTCCCTTACTCATTCACATTTTCATAGCAAATTTGGGAAATTGTGTAGCTGCCAGAGGTGACCTTAAAACTTATTAATCTAAAAAATCACCTTTATATCTTATTTTCCTTATCTAAAGTGTAAACTATTCATCTCTGTATTTTTTCTTTCTAATTTTTTCTTTGGATAATAAGATGAAATAATATGCTTATTTTTCATTGCTTTCTTCTATTAGAGCAGTATTACACTCACAGACAGCGTTTTCTGCCCTTCTTACTTGGATTTTATTAAATAGTCACTTGAATATAAATTATTTTTAACCTTTGGATACCGGCGTATGTGATATGTTTCAGTGGTTATGTTGGCGCCAAGTTGAGAGAATGGACCTTTATTGATACTATTATCCCCAATATTTAGTATTCCGTGCAACATCTATATATGTATGCATTAAGTAAACCCCAAGAAGGTTTTTAGATTAAGGTAAGGCATTTTACTCATTTTCATCCATTTTGTAAATAATATCCTTATAAGAGCTAATATATAAAGGAAATTTCTCTTTTTTTTATAAACTGCTAAAAGAGCCTATTATACTGAAGGTGTGGATTCAAATCACGCGTATGGTTGTCAATTTATGTAAACTTATTCATCTGTTATCATTTAAAATGTGTCTTCAAATAATACAGTTTTTTGCTTTCTAACCTTATTTAGTTGACTGGCTTAGTTTATCGACTGAAAATTTCTGTTATTTTCCATCAGTTCTGATATTTTTATCTAATATTTAGATGCCAATCTTAGTTCATCATTAATAGCGCTATCATTTGATTTTATTGCCACATGAGTAATAATTTCCGGTACATATGGTCTCTTTAAGTGATATGGCAAAAAATTTTCCGTTAGCACAAAATAATCATCACGTATTGACAAGCATAATTATTTTATTTGAGATTTTATGTCTTAAGTTCATAATGAAAGTTAAAATTTAAAAATACGTCATTCATTTTATAATAATGAGTTATTTTATTTTCGAAATTCTTTATAATTTTACTCTAATAACATCTAAAAACTAATTTGAATTTTGAAATGAATATAACCTATATTTACCTTAACTACCCGGACTAATGTCGCGAAGCGGCAAGTAGACACACATATTCTTTCAACATATACATATTCTCCATACATATTTTCTCTTTATAAAATGTGCATAGTTGCTTAATTCAAAATTTTTGATTATTTTTGATTTTTGACTGTACAATTTCTCCTTCAATTTTCTACACAACGGTATGTTAATATAATGAGGTTAATTCAAAAGCAATTCGAGAGTGTTTAGTTTATTCAAATTCGGAAAGTCTAAAATTTTGAAGAAAATGTCTTTTTTCCCCAAATCCTCCAAAATATCTTTATAATCACACCTTCACTTTGCCCTAATTCACTTGCAATTGATGTAAGTAAGCTATAAAAAATAACTAAACAAGGAGAGGTGGGAAAGAAATTTCTTGCGTAAATCATTGTGCTCCTCTTCCTTTGTTTTGCCACATATGCAAGTGATTGTCCTTTTGTAAGGTTTTGGTATACAAAATAAATGTAGCAGGTGAAATCTGTATCGTTATCTGGAGCGTTTAATAACAAGAGAAAGGAGTACTATTTGAAAGAGGAAAATATAGCGAAAAATGTTTCATTATTTTTGTTTATAGAACGACATTAGTTTATGGGGATGAGCCTCACTTAAGTGTTACGCAAAAATCCACAACTCTAGAGCTAGTTAAATTTATAAATCTTATCTGCCATTTCAGTAGTCTTGTCAAAGCTTGGACAAGAGTTTAATTTTAGATGAAGGTTGAAATAACTAAAATAGAGAAAGGCAGGCATTAAGAAAGGTATCAACAAAATTTACGATATCATGAAGGAATTTAGAATACCTTTTAAGCACTTCAACAACTAATCTAAGCAACAATTAGAAGAAAATACAAAAAGATTGAGAAAAGCTGAATTTGCTGAAATCGATACAATGATAAGTGCATTTAAAAATCATTTACACTTTCAAGTGAAAATAACTTTCTGTTAACCCCTTAACGTGAACGCTCGAGTTAACTCGAGCGCACTAAACTGGCCAAACTGTGCACACTTGAGATAATTATAGATAATTTTTACTGATACTAATGCTTATTCTGAAATGGGAATTCGAAAAGAAAGATAAAAAAGTCAATGTGCGAGTAATATTACAATATTCGACTATTTTCTGCAATGTTATCAAAATCAAAAATTGCAATAAAAATTTGGATTATTGTTGTAATTTCTTGAGAAGACAACGTTCTAAATTGTGTTTTTTACGTTAAAATAATTGATTTTTTTGGCCAGCCTTTAATAAAAACTGTGCACACTCGAGATAATTTGAGATAATTTTTACTGATAATAATGTTTATTCTGTAATGGGAATTCGAAAAGAAAGATAAAAAAAGTCGACGTGTGTGTAATATTAAAATATTCTACTATTTTCTGCAATATTATCAAAATCCAAAGCTGCAATAAAAATTTTGATTAATTTTGTATTTTTGTAATTTTTTATAACAAGACAACGTTCTAAATTGTATTTTTACATAAAAAAATTATTTTTTTTGGCCGGCCTTTAAAAAAAAAACTGTACATTAAGGGGTTAATTGGGGAGTGATAGATGCTAAAGCTGAGGAATTGCATTATTTAAGATTATGGAAACATTCTAATGTGGCCGAAAGTGAGCTCATGAAGTGTAGGTTGAACAAAATGTTTACGTTTAAAGGGTAGCTATGCGTTAAAAATAGTACATTTAAAAATGGTTTACACATTCACTCGAAAACAACGTTCTTTTCATTTTTGAGGGACTAAAGCTTCCGTGCAACATCTATATATGTATGCATTAAGTAAATCCTAAGAAGGTTTTTAGGTTAAGGTAATGCATTTTACTCATTTTCATCCATTTCGTAAATAATATAAGAGCTAATGTAAAAAGGAAATTTCTCTTTTTTTTATAAACTGCTAAAAGAGCCTGTTACACAGAAGGTGTGGATTCAAATACGCGTCTGGTTGACAAGTTATGTAAACTTATTCATCTGTTATCGTTTAAAATGTGTCTTCAGATAATACAGTTTTTTGCTTTCTAACCTTATCTAGTTGGCTGGCTTAGTTTATCGACTGAAAATTTCTGTTATTTTCCCATCAGTTCTGCCATTTTTATCTAATATTTAGATGCCAATCTTAGTCCATCTCTAATAGCGCTATCATTTGATTTTATTGTCACATGAGTAATAATTTCCGGTACATATGGTCTCTTTAAGTGATATGGCAAAAAATTTCCGTTAACACAAAAAATAATCATCAAGTATAATTATTTTATTTGAGAATTTATGTCTTAAGTTTTTGATGAAAGTTAAATTTTAAAAATACGTCATTCATTTTATAATAATATTCTACTATTTTCTGCAATATTATCAAAATCCAAAGCTGCAATAAAAATTTTGATTAATTTTGTATTTTTGTAATTTTTTATAACAAGACAACGTTCTAAATTGTATTTTTACATAAAAAAATTATTTTTTTTGGCCGGCCTTTAAAAAAAAAACTGTACATTAAGGGGTTAATTGGGGAGTGATAGATGCTAAAGCTGAGGAATTGCATTATTTAAGATTATGGAAACATTCTAATGTGGCCGAAAGTGAGCTCATGAAGTGTAGATCGAACAAAATCTTTACGTTTAAAGGGTAGCTATGCGTTAAAAATAGTACATTTAAAAATGGTTTACACATTCACTCGAAAACAACGTTCTTTTCATTTTTGAGGGATATATACGAAAACTGAGGAATTGCATTATTTAAGATTATAAAAATATTCTAATGTGGACGAAAAAGAACTCATTAGGTGTAGGTCGAACAAAATGTTTACTCTTAAATTTGAGCTACGGAGTGACGAAAATTAGAAAAGAGCAAATAATTAGTTTAGTGGGAGATAATATGAATAGTTACAAGGACCTAATAAATATTACTGATTAGGAAACTAGTAATACCAAGGTGTTTCAAATCAGTAAAGAGTTTACCGGTACAATAAGCAATAAATAATGTTTGTATAGAAAATGAATTGTGTTAGAAATGAACAAAAATTTCTATATATCTCATAGGAATATCAAATGATCATTCTTACTGCACCTCCCTTAATGACATCATTGAGCTGAAAAGTATCATACTTGTATAACTTCCTTCCAACGTGACTTAGTACAACCAATGAATTAAGTCGTCACTTAAAACCTCAGAAACTTAGCGCAAATACAAAATTATTTCTCTTTTATAATTGAAATGACAAACAATCCATAGAAAGAGCGGAATATTGGTTATTCATGTCGAATAAAAATATAGGATATTTTAAATAGATTATTATGTCTGGACAACGATAAATTCGAAATTATAAGCAGAGAAAAATGAGCTATTTCTCAGAAGACATCTCAAGAACAGCAATGAAGAAAATAATTATCAATCAGAAAGAATATATATTAATAACCTAAGTTATCTATCCATCTGTCCTTGAATTTATGAAGCGGTTAGACCTGGAATCAATAGAAGAATCTATGTTGGATTCTTGAGGAGTTAGAGTTAGCAAAATTCAAAGCGAGTAAAATTTATCTTTTCCTAAACTATGGATCAAATTTTAAAGTAAATTGCTAAAAATATGCTTCGGATCACAGCGAAAAATACTGTCGTTTTTAAAATGTTCTTTTCCTCTTCTTCGAGGATTTAATGCCATTATTTAAAGCCCTGTTTTCCCCTGTTAAGAAGAGGCGATTAAGTTTATCATTTATCCTATAATAAATGGGTAAAAATAACATTTTTTTCTAGCAATGTGGAGGCCTTCTTTTAACCCTCTCATTTAATCATTTCTTATTTTAAATTATTTAAATATTGTCTGCATTATTTTCATACGTTTTATCACTTAACTTAGATATTAAATTAATAATTTTCTTTTATATTTGGCTCAAATAATAGATTAGGTACATATGTGATAGTTTTGAATTTAATCATCGATTATATTTTGTTTCAATGAAAATATTATCACCGGTATTAACAACAAATTATATCTACCTTCAGGGTGTAGTGGAAATGATAGCTTCATTCCTTTTCTTCCATTAATTACTGTGGCAAAAAAATTGGGAAGAACTTAACGATAATTTCGGCTGAACTAAGAAAACTCAACGTAATCCAAAACTGCATTCATGGTATCGGAAAACTTTAGAGGAGTATGAAGATAAACAAATTATTGAGATTGTACCAGATAATTCTCAGCCAATAATTTACTATTTATTTATTTGCCAACCATTTATTTATTTTCCTTATAGGGTACTTTGCAATTCAGGGAAATTAAAAATTTTACTAATCCCGTCATATGGCGGGCTATATCCTAGTCTGAAAGAATTATAGATGAATGTACTGTGGTACTTATTACATGGAACAACAGGGTACAGTAGTGGTCGATATAGCTTAGGAATTATGGTTAAATGTTAAACAAGCAGCATTTGTTCTTGAACAGTTAACAACAGTAAAGAACAAAAACGTAATCATATAAAAAAGAAAGGAAGTATGTATAGGTACCAATAACATAAAATACTAAGGATATGTCACAATTATTGAGACAATTTGTTGAAGAAAATATAATAAAGACCATTCTGTAACTGAAAGTGAATATTTCATATATTTTGTAAATCCATACGAAACAAAGAAAATGAAGATTACAAAACACCTTAAATGTAAAATTTTAAGCTCCAAAACTCACTTACAAATTTCATTGTATCATTCAGCTTTCAAGGTTACATGTCTTTAAATCCAAAATCATTAATGAAAAGAAAGTGAAAATTTCTAAAGTGTAAAAAAAACTATCAGCTATGGTAACTGAATATACTCGGACATTAAAAGGTTTTATGAAATGACTAGTTTGCAGCAAAAATAATTAAATGATAAATTACATCGAGTAAATATTGATAGAAAGAGAACATATTTCAATTTGAAATTACTGGAGCGTTTTTGCTTTCAAATCTCCATCTCCTCTCATAAAATCTATTTAAATATTCTTTAAGTTCGAGACATATTTCCGAAATTTATCATCGGAAGTATAAGCGATATTAGATCCCTATTCAATAAACTTCCAGCACTAATGGAACGATTCAGCTTTAGAAAATCCAATACTTCAGATACATCTGCATGGGGAGATTAGATAACCCATATATATTGCCTGTCTCATGTGCTGCTTTGGTATCTTTAAGAGGGAGATGGAGATAAGAAGAAATGTTGACGATACTTAATTACAGAGAAAAAATGAAGAAAAATCAATGCTCTAACTACTCGTATTTCTAAAGGACTTGTGAAAAGTATTGATATAAAATATTCTAATATTTAAATTATAGATACACATGATTGAATATCTGTGATAACATCTTTAGACTATTTCACATTATATTTTATGACACTTAAACCGCATTCACTTAAAATATCTATATAAACCTTTTTAAAAGTTTCTTAGATGAATTGAAACTAGATGATAGTTTGTTTGAATATGAGATAAAAAATCTTATTAATTTAATAACTTGCCGATGATGAAATTTTACTTTTACAGTGTGTATGTGTATATGTGTGTTTAGTGTATATATTTATATATAAATGCATGCATACATAAATATATATTATATATACGTATATATGTATAAATTGTACGTTATACGTATATATATATATATATATATATATATATATATATATATATATATATATATATTTCTTTCTTTGTTGTTCATTTAAAAACCTTTTTCAAACTTTTCTCACCGTAAAATTAGATTTGTAGCAATTAGGTTTTTGCTTTCTTTCCTCTTGTCGAGATACACTTCACAATGCAGCTTCCAAATAACAGGACAAAATTTATCTGCAAAACATCTTACTCACAAATAATTTATTTCCAACTCAAGTCCTTCAGGTCGCCTCATAATGTGCTTTTATAACCGACGAGGGGGTGTCCCTGGCGGGACGGGTATGTATATCGGGAGAGTATTCTCTTTGTACCCTAGGTGGAAAGGCCGTTTCATTTTGCTCAGCCAAGACCTTCAAGCTTTTGCCTTTGAAACATTCATCTCACCAAGGTGCTCCAAGTTCTCGGACCAACAGAAGTTGCCAAGACAGACTGCTACCTTTTTGGTGTTAAGATTCCTGGATTAACACTCATGACATTGGCAAAATGATCGGCTCTTCGTTTGCACTTAGTTGTGACAGAGCCTCTCGAGCGGCAATTTGCAGACTGGCAAGTGGTCATGCTAGGAGTCTTTCATTTTTCGAAGGCAGAAGGATCATTTCAGTTTGCTCAAAATGTCAAGTCCCGAAAACTTCTTCTGAGCACATCCTGGAATGTTTTTAGCTTATCAGAGAGGATATATATTCGTAACTCTTCTTGTCCTTGACTTTCTTAGGGTCAGCGGTCTGATGAATCCTGTCGGACTTCTTCAGACAGCTGGAGGATAAAACACAACAACAACAGGAATTTATTACTTAAAGAAATTTTCAGATTATAAAAGCCCCATAACAATTAGAAGAAACCATTGGAAGCTTTCAAAATACATTTGAAACCATTAGTGTTCTGTTTTTTTTTGTTTTATCTCTTCTGTTGTAGATTGTCTTATATTATTTATATAATGTGTCTTATATAATGTGCTTTCTCACTTTGTAGTGCATCTTACAAATAACACGTCTAAATGCATCCTAAACATTCCCTGTGAAAAACATTTTATTACAACCCACCTCTTTGTTGAATTTATATTTAATATTAGAAAAATATCATAACAATTAAAAAACATTAGTAATATTTCAAATCCCTTTACAAGTAGGATAACATATGAGAAATATACCGTTTCTTTAAGTGAATCTTTATCTTACATTGTAATATGCTATAAATAAAGATAAAAAGCATAAAGGTTCTTATAAATGAAGAATATATTCATAATACGTGAAGCATGAAGCAAGTAATATCCTTGTATCTCAACACCTAATAAATACTAAGGCTTTCGAAAACACAAAGATATTATCTATCAGAACAAAATTATTTTAGATGTCCCGAGTGATGGTACATAACTCATACATGGATATGTATTTAATATTATGTTACACTGTTAGTTTAGCCATAGTGATTATTGAATTCGTTGCATTTTTTGACAATACGTTTAAATCAGGGTATTTTAGGGAACTTATTAATGAAAATTTATTTAATAAAGTTTCTGTAAATTTTGAATTTAAATTGTAGCCGTTTTTGTATGATAGCAGCAAATTATTTTCTTATTTTAAAATTTAACTACCTTAATTAGATATAATGAAAATTAATTTAAAATTATAATATGTAGAGTTATTTAATTAATGATTTACAATTTTACCCGACAGTAGTTTAGATAAATCTGATACTCATACTTGCCAAACATAGTAATGACTATCGTTTGCATCTATATTTTGCATTTTAAAATTAAATATATGATAGAAAATATCTTAGAATTTAAAATTTAAGCTTCAAAAGTTTTTATTGGAGTTCAAAACAAGTTGGAGTACATATTTTTATGTTACCTAAGGAGTATTGCGAGAATGGAAATGGCACCAAGTCTTATAATGTAACTAGCAAATTTAACCAAGTAAAATACTTTTTCCACATTTGAAAACTAGTTTGATTAACTTAAATGTTTGGTTATAATTTGTTCAATTGTTACAGTTAAACTGTTTTTAAGTAAAAGGATAGTACTAGTAACAATTTGATCATTTGCATTAAGATCCTAGAATATTGAAATTTCTATCGTTTAAGAAAACGTTTGCGTTAATAATGTCAGAATGTCTAAACACCATTGCAAAGTATGTAGTGTTTAGTACGAGTAAATTCTAAAACACAAAATGAAGTTACTTATTGAATTCAGGATTGAATGGAGTTATATTATGAGCTTTAAAATTGTTTTCTGAGCTCGTAATGCACGTGCAATTTAAAATTTAGCCCAGGTCATACAACTTTTCTTTTTTTAATAAAGATAAATTAAGAAATAATATCAATGCTTTTATTCATTCTTAATGAAACTATCCTATACACACACACACACACACACACACACACACACACACACACACACATATATATATATATATATATATATATATATATATATATATATATATATATATATATATATATATATATATATATATATATATATATATATGCTTACTATATAAAATATTTAGACTCGTGTTTAAAAGT
Source organism: Pardosa pseudoannulata (assembly GCA_032207245.1). Taxonomy (NCBI): domain Eukaryota; kingdom Metazoa; phylum Arthropoda; class Arachnida; order Araneae; family Lycosidae; genus Pardosa; species Pardosa pseudoannulata. The sequence continues at coordinate 249,857 of CM063510.1, read as the reverse complement.
CTTTTTAAACACCAGTACAAAAAATTAAACATTGTTCACTTGTATACTTTGTATTTTAAAATTAAATTTATAAACAGAAAACTTAGAATGTAAAATGAAACCTTAAAGAGTTTTAATCAGAGCTTAAAACAAGGTTGCAACAAAACGTTATGTTTTCCAAACACTATTTCAAGGGTGAAAGTAAGCATAAAGTCTTATAATTTAACTAGAAGATTTCCGAAAGCAAAACAATTTTTAATTAACCATAAACACTAGCCAGTAACCATAACAGTAACAAATAAACAATAAATTAGTTGAATTCACCTCAAAGTTAGGTAACAATATTTCAATTATCACCTTCAATCTGTTTTAAATAAGAAGGGCTAGTATAAAATTTGAGCTTTTACAGTAAGGTCCGTGAATGTTAAGTTTTCTGTCTTTTAAGAAAAGATTTGCAGTTCTAAGTTCGTAATGCACATGCAAATTAAAATTTACCACATATCATACAACTTTTCTTTTTTTTTAATAAAAATAAATAAATAAAAATATCAATGCATTTATTCATCCTTAATGAAACAATCCTACATATATCTGCTTACTATATAAAATATTTAGACTAGTGTTAAAAGTCACGTTATTAAACACTAGTATAAAAAGTTAAACATTGTTCACACGTATATTTTATATTTTAAAATTAAATTTATGAACATAAAACTTAGAATGTAAAGTAAAATCTTCAAGATTTTTAATCAGAGCTTAAAACAAAGTTGGCAACCAAACGTTACGTTTTCCAAATAGTATTGCAAGAATGAAAGTAAGCACAAAGTCTTATAATTTAACTAGCAGATTTCAGAAAGTAAAATCATTTTTTAATTAACTATAAGTACTAGTCAATAACCATGACAGTAAACAATAAACAGTAAACTAGTTTGATTCCCCTCAAAGTTAGATAACAATTTTTAAATTACTACCTTCAAGCTGTTTTAACTAATAAGTGCTAAAATAAACTTTGAGCTTTTACAGTAAGGTCCGGGAATATTAAGTTTTCTGTAGTTTAAAAAAAGGTTTACAGTACTAAGATCAAAATATCTAAGAAACATTGAAAATAATATCTTGTGCAGTGCTACCAAATAGGCTTGACTCAAGAACTGGGTTCTCCCGCCAACTTGGCGATAATGGTTTAAGTATGGTCGCCTAACATTTTGTTCTAAATCTCACCGTGTCCAAACAATCTGTATCTATATCGTAATTTATATGATATTTGCACCCAACTCTCCTTGTGTTACTCTTTTCTTATATATTAAAAGTGCGCAATGCTTAAAAAAATTAGATATAACAAACCATTAACGGTACACTATGGCTGATTTTTAATAATTTGGAGCTGTTGCGTTTGTAAACTGTTAAGGGATTAATTGCCCATAAATATAAATGTCCGGTTTTCAAGTCTTTTTCGATAATTAAGTAAGAGTATATAATTCTATTACGATGGCGCACTGTGTATTAATTAAAGTAACCAGAAAAAGCAATCAATACAATGTTTGGATGGATTATCTTTGAGTTTTAGTAAATATCGCGAATATTTTCTGCAAATATTTTCGGCCAAGGGGAACCCAATTCATAAGTAGTTCCGATCAAATAAAATTAAATGACGACTAACTTCAGAATAGAGGTATATTCTGAAAACTAAGACAATTTTTTTTATTATAATAAAGCTAAAAACTGAGAAGAAATATAAATTAATTTATTGATTATTGATGAAAATATCCTACATACTTTTATTTATTTAATAGTTTTAGTTATACTGGCGTTTATAAGTTACTATAACATAAACAAATGTTTCTTTTTGAATGCCCACAAAAGAATAATAAATTCAAAGGAGATTTATTTTCAGAAGTGACTCCTTTACTTTATTTCTTTTTCGAATTGAAGCAGACAATCTGCTTATCTTAAACATGTCAGAATCCAGTACAATTTCTCTAAACAGAGACGGAATACAAATGCATGTTATTGTACGTAAATTTTATTATTTTATATTCCCTGAAAAAGTCCTAACTGTTTGCAAATAAAATGATAAATTCTCAATTTTAATTTTGTTGCTGTAATTGTATTTATAGAACAAACTAAATAAAAATGAAGAATTAAAATTTTATTTTATTTCAACTTTGAGTTTCACATTTTTCAACCATTTAGAAGGTTAAGAAAAATGTTCTTATTACATAAAAATAATTTATTTTAATCTTTTAAGAACTATTTTAGGGTTATTGCCAACTTAACTGCCTAGGTTGCTGATCCGGCAATTATATTATTAAATAATTGCCGGATCATCAGATTCCGAGTGATAGCACATCCAAAATTGTATCAACCCAATAATATCCAATAAAAATAATTTTATGTTTTAATTTATGTCATTGATTAACTGCTATTATGTTTTAATTAATGTCATTGATCGAACCAAGCATACAGAATCCAATCAAATTGCTGGGAGACACACACAGAGATTTTAAACTTTATATATAAACGGTGTGGATAAAAACATACCCGGACTCTAGTACAACGTTATGCCAAAATTTCAAGCCAATCGGTGCAATATTTTCAGAGATTTTGGGTTACGAACAAACATTTACATTTTTATTTATATAGATAACAGAACCACCTTAATGTGCATTTAGATTGCTTTTAAAATCCAGGTTTTGCTGTATAATATTTTATCAAGATAAACATTTGCATCAACAAATGAGTCCAAGCATTTAAAGTTTATAACATTCAGGCAAGAGGCAAAAGCGATGTTTTATACATAAATATTCTAAGTCCCAAAAATGTAGAAAAAAAGATTTTAAACTTTATATATAAACTGTATGGGTATAAACATACCAGGACTCTAGTACAACATTATTCCATAACTTTCAAGCCAATCGGTGCAATATTTCCAGAGATTTTGAGTTACGAACAAACAGTTGCATTTTTATTTATATAAATATCTGAGGATAAATTTTGAAAATGTATTTTAATGAGTATTATATTATTTCTGGTTTTAATATCTGAAAAAAAAACTATTAAGAAACAAAATAATTTTTTGGTAAAAATGACCCCTTCACTGGTTCTAGTTTTAAAAATAAATAATAAAATTATATTCATATTTAGTAGGGAATTGAGATTATATATTTACAACATTGGATGCTGAAATGCAAATATCAAATAACACCAATAAAAGTGAAAGTAGTAATTGCCGGTACATTTAAACATATCTATAGTCATGAAAAAATTGTGAAAGCTATATATTTTTTATGCTTTGTGAAAAGTTAATAAAAGTTATGCATTCGAATTTTTAAAATCTAAATCATTTTTTGTTAGAGGAATTATTTTTTTAAACTGCCTTTTTTACGTCAGGATAAAAACTTCCAACGAATCCTCAATGTAAAAAACATAATTTTCTTTCATTTTCGGAACAATATGATGTAAATTAGAAAGCAAGTCTTATAAATGCTTAGTTATTTGGTATAAGATTCAGTTGTTTCTCTTAGATCACAAAATCATAAAATGCTAATACTGAGTATATTTTCAATTTCAAGTCAAGAAAAGTGCTGCATACAATATCTTTCCTTTTAAAGACTGAGAATTCTCATTAGTTCATTATAAAAACCTAACTAGTTCCGGTCTTTTTATACTTCAGTGCTTGTGATTCGCATCACTTTTTATGTGCACAAAGGCAAGCGTAGATATTTAAACGGTTTTGAATGAGAACAGAAATATGTAAGAATTAACAGTCTGCTTTAAAATAGTTTTTAAAAACAGCATAGCGTCAGCATGATTTAATTACCATTTAAGTGATTTTATTAAAAACCTGTTTCACATTATTGGGAAAGTTGTACATAGAAAAAAATGTTTTTTTCCCATTGCATTTGGTATAGTGAAATGTCAATCTTTAAATAGAAAGAAATGGATGTTTAAATGTATTAAATATTCTTTATGAATTTTCTTCCTTTAAATATTTGTATAAAAAAAGAAAATTTCTGACAAATATTTCCTCTAGTTAGCCATAAACAGTGGATTTCTTTCTTTTTTAGCAATTTATATTTTATATCATTTCACTATATAAAAAATTCTCTTCTCCTGCTTTTGCATATGTACATTCACCTGTCCTCTAGGAATTCCGAAATGAGAGGAACAAAAATTTTGCATGGCCATTCAGGTAAACCACAAACCCACATTCTCAGGGAATTCAAATGACTAATTATTAAAGAAGGGCCAAGACGGGTAGGAATACATTTCCATAGTACCGCTGAAACATTATGCTTTTATTGAATTTCAAACAGTTTCAGATGACTAATTTCATTAACATCGTTTGCCAGAGTTATTAAAATAAACAAACTAAATGTTTTATTTATGGGGTAGGTAACTCAGGTAAGCCGCAAAACCCCACTCGCATGACTCAAATGCTAATTGTACGAAATGACCAAGGCGGGTAGAGATACCTTTCCTTCACAGCTCTGAAATACTTAGAATTTACTGAATTTTTAAAACTTTACGGATGAATAATGTAATTTCCATAGTCTGCCGGAGTAAAAAAAATAAAACAATTTAAAGTTTCTATTTTACAGGTAGTTGAGATAATTTAGGTAAACCGCTAATCCACACTCATAGTCGACACAAATAGTTAATGACAGAGAAAAGGCCTAGGTTGGTGGGAACAACTTTCCATCCAAGGACTGAAACATCATGACTTATTGAACTTTAAAAAGTTTATACATTAATAATGCCATTTATGTAGTTTGCCAGAGTCAAGAAAGTAAACAATCTAAATTTTCTATTCATGTTACAGGTAATTGAGATAAGTCACATAAACCGCAAATCCACACATTTACAGTCAACTCAAATAGTTAATGACTGAGAAAAGGCATAGTCTGGTGGGAACAACTTTTCATCAGAGGACTGAAACATCATGACTTATTGAATTTTAAAACTTTTACACATGGCTAATACCATTTGCATTGTTTTACAGAGTCAAGAAAGCAAACAATCTAAATTTTGTATTTATGTTACAGGTAATTGAGTTAATTCAGGTAAGCCGCAAAACCCCACTCGCATGACTCAAATGCTAATTGTACGAAATGACCAAGGCGGGTAGAGAAAAAATTTCCCGGCACAGCTCTGAAATACTTAGAATTTACTGAATTTTTAAAACTTTACGGATGAATAATGTAATTTCCATAGTCTGCCGGAGTAAAAAAAATAAAACAATTTAAAGTTTCTATTTTACAGGTAGTTGAGATAATTTAGGTAAACCGCTAATCCACACTCATAGTCGACACAAATAGTTAATGACAGAGAAAAGGCCTAGGTTGGTGGGAACAACTTTCCATCCAAGGACTGAAACATCATGACTTATTGAACTTTAAAAAGTTTACACAAGGATAATGCCATTTACGTAGTTTGCCAGATTCAAGAAAGTAAACAATTTAAAATTTCTATTATGTTACAGGTAATTGAGATAATTCAGGTAAACCGCAAATCCACACTCATAGCCAACTCAAATAGTTAATGACTGAGAAAAGGCATAGTCTGGTGGGAACAACTTTTCATCAGAGGACTGAAACATCATGACTTATTGAATTTTAAAACTTTTACACATGGCTAATACCATTTGCATTGTTTTACAGAGTCAAGAAAATACTCTAAATTTTCTATTTATGTGACAGATAATTCAGGTAAACCGCAAATTCTCGCTCACAGCCAACTCAAATGTTAATGACCTAGAAAAGGCATAGTCTGGAGGGAAAAACTTTTCATCAAAAGACTGAAACATCATGACTTATGAATTTTAAAAAGTTTACCATTTCCATAGTTTTCTAGAGTCAAGAAAGCAAACAATCTAAATTTTCTATTTATGTTACAGGTAATTGAGTTAATTCAGGTAAACCGCTAATCCACACTCTGAGCCGACACAAATAGTTAATGACAGAGAAAAGACCTAGGTTGGTGGGAACACCTTTTCATCAGAGGACTAAAACGTCATGCCTTATTGAAATTTAAAAAGTTTATACATTAATAATGCCATTTATGTAGTTTGCCAGAGTCAAGAAAGTAAACAATCTAAATTTTCTATTCATGTTACAGGTAATTTAAATAAGCCTCAAACTTCCACTCACAACCTCGTATAAAATTTTAATAATATGATAAAACTATTAAAACATTCAACGTACTTAACACATTTGATAGCGTTTAAAAAGTGTTTTTAGATAACATAAGTGTTCTTGTATTTTGACAAAATCTACCTTAGGTATTTAATTTTATCTATTTTTTGGCGCATTTCTTTCTGTTTAATTTCATTTAACTATTTTTAATGATAATTTATTCAATTCCTAGAAGGAACGGGCTGATAATTGGAAAATTAAAAGTATTTAACTTTTAATTTTACACTTTTCTAACAGCGGATACTGAAATTTTAACATCAGTCAGAAAGTTTTTAATCACTTTTAAGGTTTAAAAAAAGTCCTAGAAACAATATAGATTTTTTATTTTTGCTTGCAAAGTTAAATAAAGTTATGCATAGGAAACTCAATAATCCGAATCCTTCAAACTTAGTTTATAAATTTACATCTTTGTATATTTTGTACGAGGGTCACTCTGAAATTTTTGAGATACAATTAGGTTTTTAAAGTTATATTTACAAAATTTTAGGTGTGTTGGAAGTAGTCTCCCCAAGCATCAATTCACTTTTGTAGACGAATTTTTCACAGATTAAATGCCTCAAGCTATTCATTTCTTGGAATAGATATAAAAATGCAATTATAACCACATAAATATCTCCTGAATGAAAACGACGTCTAGCGGGGGATCATCTTCAAAGATCCATACTTGAAGACCATCATTTAGCAATTTAAGAGTTATTTTACTGATTCTGACACGCTCTCCTTTTTGGTGCTCAGTTATATTATGGGGGAACCCAACGGCAAACTACGTTTTTCATATGTAATTCTTAATTAATTTTTTGTGTATGACTGCAAATCCAATGTTAAGTTCTTTCTGTTTAATTTGATAGGTTCAGCGATTATCATCCATTAACATATTTCGTATGGCAGACATATTATCCGGGATTACTGTCGACGGCGGCCTTCCTGTGTGTTCTTCATCCTGAAGAAAACTGTGACCTCTGCTGAATTCTTTAAACCATCTGAATACAGTAGCACGATCAGGAGATTCATCACCAAATGCCAATTGAAACCGTTGAAAGCATTTTTCTTGATTTAATCCTGCTTTAAAATCGTAGAAAATCATAGTTCAAAAAAGCTCTCGTGTCAACTTCATTTTCTCTTTAAAATTTATTCTGCGTTAAAGAATTTGATGTAAGTCAGTAAAAAATCGTCTACTGTTTTAAAATACTTTGTATTTTGAATTAAAAAGTTATTTTTATTTTGTAAATTCTCATCTGCGAATATCTCAGAAATTTTATTGTAACATTCGTATATTATTGAAAACTAAGAAAGTTTTCTAGTAAAATTCCAAAACGATGAACATAATTTTCTTCTATTTACCCAGTACTAGACGTAAATCCAATATTACATAATCCCATAAAATTCAGTTTTTTATTCTCTTCGATTATGCAATGTTAAAATGCTTACGTATTCAGACTTTCATTCTTAGTTAAAGTGCTGCGTACAATATCCTCTCATTTGAAAAAAAGAGAGAGGATTATTTTTCTATTCTACTCTGGAAAATTCAATAGCTGCGGTCTTTTTATACTCAAGTCTTTGTGGTTCTCTTCATGTTCTTCTTCATAGGTAGAGGCAGAGACAGATATTTAAATGATTCTATAATATAAAAAAATTCGAAAAGAAATATTTAATAGATTAATAACTTTTTATGACAGGAACTTTCTCATGCATAAAAATTTTTTTGGTTGTTCAACGTTGTTTGGTAGTTTAACGTTAAAAGAAGTTTTACTATATTTTTACAAAATTTCTGCAAATGTATGGATTGTTTCCGTTGTAATTAAACTTTAAGCATTAAGACGATAAGAGGTACTGTTTACTCCTCGTCAATAGAACATTGTGGTGCGAAACCCGGGATGAGGTACAATGTTCTATTCTCTAAAAAATAGTCTTTTGGGAGAGCAAATTAGTATTCAAAAAGAATGAAACATTCGACCACAGACTACACTTCGACATCAGCAACAACAACAGCTTTATTTTCTTTCCCAACTCCTTTTTCGTTGCCACCGACAGAAAACAAAAACAGCCGAGAATCGCGACAAATACCTCTGGGGTGGCAGACCAAGCCTGGAGATCTTCTGCTTGGTCTCTGTTTCTAAATTACTGAATCTAAGGACCGAACGGGGATAATGTCACTAGCGTCTGTAGCATACCTTAAGCTACACGTGCCACTCGGATGGTTCTAAATCCGTAACAGCTTCGCAGTCTTGTATAGGAATTATGATAATGTCTGTATCGCCTGCTGCATTGGAATAAAAAAATTACTGATTGGCAAAGTAAAATTATTAACATATCTATCATATACTTGAGTTTAGATTTCCCCTTAATTTAATTACATGTTGAATAGCATGTTGAATACATGTTGAATAATTTCTTTAAAAAAATCTATTCGAAATCCCATTGTTAATTAAGTAAAATATTTTTTATATTAACATTTGTTTAAACTCTTTTTGAATTTAATACTAATGAACAAACAAACTACTATGATTATTAAGACACGAAAAGCATGATTAGACTTTTATTAGGCCAGAAACCTTAATCTGTAATAAATAAATATAAATAAATAGGATTAATCCAAAATGTAATTATTAATTTAATAATGAGGGATTTTAGTTATTCCCTATAGCTTGTTTACTGTTGAATAATATTTCATTAAAAATCCATTCGTTTTTCAAGTAGGATATTATTTGATAATAATTTTAATGATAGAATAAGTCTATATCATCATAATAAAGTTTGCATGTAATCTCTGATGAGGCAATTTTATTGCAAGAACTGAAAAGAAGTTGTGAATGGTTATTTATAAAATATAGCATCGATGAATAAATGGTTGTTGGAATAAGTATAGATTTATTTCTAAATGATTTTTTTAATAACTGGGAAAATTATTTATAAAATAGATTCAATTCCTATTTTTATTATGTATATCTCACATTTATTTAAAATACGATTTTTAATAAATTACCATTTTAAATAATTTGAGTTCAGGCAATAAAAGGTTTTAGTGAATGCAATCTTATTTGTTAAATAAGGCTTTGGTGAATAAAAGATTGTTTGGATAAATATAAATTTATTTATAAATATTTTTTAATGAGTCGAAAACTTATATGAAAAATATGTTCATATATATCTTCTACATTTCTTATTTTTAATAAGCATGAAATAAATTAAAGGGTGAACTAGAAATGACTTGTATATTAAGATCGAAATACAGTAGAATTTTTAATTTTAATAACTAAGAAAGAATTTTAGATTAAAATTATTTAATTATACATTTTAAAATTAAAAGTTTGAATACATTTTGTTATTCTTTCATTACATTCGGAATGGAACATTCATTATAAAGTCTTTGTCTGAGAATAGTGCTCATTCTCATTCTTGTCATGCGAAAGTTAGTATTAACGATAATTTGTTTATTTTTTGAAAAAATATTTCATTTTAAATTAACATCATTATATAAGTAAGATATTCGTTGATAACAGTTATCTAAAATTTCTTTCAAACCTTACTAATTTTAATTGTAACTAACAATCAAGCAACTAAAATCATTAACGCTATCAAATGCAGATAACTTTATAACTACATGTATGCTTTAAGTGGTATTTTCAAATCAAAACCATTAACTGTTAAATTTAGTATAAGAATGTATTTTAAACCTGCTTTGCTATAGTACATTTATTGTATTTTAAATGGGATATTTCACAATCCTAGATGAGAGGGAATATTGCTTTCATACCGTTTCACGTCATGAAGGATTTTAGTTACCTCCATATCTTATTTACCATCAAATATTATTTCTTTTGAAAATCCATTTGTTATCCACGTAGGATATTCTTTGATAATAATTTTAATGATAGATTAAGTCTATCTCATAATAAAATTTTTTTGTAATCTCTGATAAGGCAATTTTAGTGCAGGAACTAAGAAGTGTTTATAAATGATTTTTTTTTGTAAAATATAGCATGAATGAATAAAGTATAGTTGGAATAAATATAAGCTTATTTATAAATGATTTTTCTTAATGAATGAGAAGTTTTTATAAAATGTAATCTATTCGTGCAATTATTGTTGCATTTTACATTTATTTAAAACACGATTTTAAATAAACAGAATGGTGAAATAGAAAATGAAAATTAACTGTCTGTTAAGATTTGAATTCAGTAGGAATTTTAATTTTTTAATAATTTCAATTTGAATTAATTTTTATGTTGAGATCAGGTATTAGAACATTTCCCAGTAAGTGTGTTATTCTTTGGTTAAATTAATTTTGTATTAAATTTTGTATTAAATATACTTTGCTATACTTTCAGTTCATTAAAAAGGAATTATTATACAATTCTTAATGGGTGAACTAGAAATGAGTTGTATACTAAGAACGAAATACAGCAGAATTTTTAATTTTAATAACTACGTGAGAATTTGAGATTAAAATCATTTATTTATACATTTCAATAATTAAAGTATGAATACATTTTGTTAGTCCTTCATTTCATTCGAAATAGAACATTCATTATAAAGTCTTTGTATGAGAATAGTGTTCATTCTCATTCTTGTCATGTGAGAGTTAGTGTTCCCCAATAATTTGTTTATTTTTTGAAAAATATTTCATTTTATAATAACATCATTATATAAGATATTCTTTGATAACACTTAACTAACATTTATTTCAACCCTTATTCATTTTAATTGTAACTAAGAATCAAGCAACTAACATCATTAACGGTATCAAATTCAGATAACTTTATAACTACATATATGCTTTAAGTGGTATTTTCAAATCAAAACACTTATCTGTTAAATTTAGTATAAGAACTGCATTTTAAACCTGCTTTGCTGTATATTTATTTTATTTAAAATGGGATATTTCACAATCCTAGATGAGAGGGAATATTGCTTTCATACCGTTTCACGTCATGAAGTATTTTAGTTACCCCCATATCTTATTTACCATCAAATATTATTTCTTTTGAAAATCCATTTGTTATCCATAGGATATTCTTTGATAATAATTGTAATGATAAATTAAGTCTATCTCATCATAATAAAGTTTGCTTGTAATCTCTGATAAGGCAATTTCATTGCATGAACTGGAAAAAGGCTGTGAATAGTTATTTATAAAATATACCATGGATGAATAAATGGTGGTTGGAATAAATATAGGTTATTTTTGTAAATGATATTTTTTAATAACTTGGAAGAATTATTTAGAAAATGTATTCACTTCCTGTATTTTTTATGTATATTGCACATTTATTTAAAATACATTTTTTAATAAATTACCATTTTTAATAATTTGAGTTTAAGCACTAAAAGTTTTTTTACAAGGAAAATTGATTTACTAAACAAGGCATTGGTGAATAAAAATTTGTTTGTATATATATATACATATATTTATAAATATTTTTTTAATCAGTAGAAAACTTATTTCAAAAACGTATTCATATATATATATCTTCTACATTTCTTCTTTTAAATAAGCATGAAATAAACTAATGGATGAACTATAAATGAGTAATTGTAACTAACAATCAAGCAACTAAAATCTTTAACGGTATCAAATGCAGACAACTTTATAACTACATATATCCTTTAAGCGGTATTTTCAAATCAAAACCCTTATCTGTTAAATTTTGTATCAGAACTGCATTTTAAACCTGTTTTGTTGTACATTTATTGCCTTTAAAATAGGATATTTCCCAATCTTAGATGAGAGGGAATATTTCTTTCACACCTTTTCATGCCATGAGGATTTTAGTTTCCCCCCATATCTTATTTACCATCGAATATTATTATTTTTGAAAATCCATTTGTTATTCATGTAATATATTCTTTGATAATAATTTTAATGATAGAGAAAGTATGTATCATCATAATAAAGTTTGTATGTAATCTGCGATAATGCAAGAACTCAGAAGAGCTTATTAATGTTTTTTTTTGTAAAACATAGCATAGATGAATAAAGTATAGTTGGAAAAAATATAGGCTTATTTATAAATGATTCTTAATAACTGGGTCGTTTTAATAAATTATATTCTATTCATGTATTTATTGATGCATTTTATATTTAATTAAAACGCGATTTTAAGTAAATAGGACGGTGAAGTAGAAAAGGAAAATTAACTTTTTGTTAAGATTTAAATTCAGTAGAATTCTTAATTTTTTTCATAATTTCGATTTGGAATTACTCTTTATTTTGAGATCAGTTTTTAGAACATTTCCCAGTAAGTGTGGTTATTCTTTGGTTAAATTAATTTCGTATTAAATATACTTTGTTATCCTTCCAATGCAGTAAAAGTGGATTATTATACAATTCTTCAGTCATTCTTTTTACATCATCAGTCATGTGATATGGAATTTGGGTATTTTCCCATAAATCATATACCATTGAATGTTTTTTCTTCTAAAAATCTTATCGTTGTCTACGTAAAATAAACTTTGATATTTACAAGTGTTTCACACCCATTAATTTTCATTAATAATTAACAAATATATAACTACAGCTAGTAACGATATAAAAATCAGTCGACTTAAAGTGGTATATTTTAGATCAAAAACCTCAATCTACTTTATTTAATCCCCTGTATAATAATAACCTAAGTTATCTGTTCGTCTGTCTTCGAATTTATGAAGCGGTTGGACATGGAATTGATAGATGCATCCATATTGGATTTTTGATGAATTGGGTTTATCAGCGTTCGAAATCCACCCCTTCTCCGTTTTCTAGCATTTAATACCATTATTTCAAGTTCTATTTTCCTCGGTTAAGAGAAGGCAATTAAATTTATCAATTTATCCCATAATAAGTAGGTAAAAATAATATTTTTTCTAGCATTATGACGTCATTCCTTTAACCGTCTCATTTAATCATTTCTTATTTTAAATTTTTTAAATATCGTCTGCATTATTTCATACGTTTTATCACTGAACTTAGATATTATGTAAATAATTTTCATTTATATTTGGCATAAATAATAGATTAGGTACATATGTGAAAATTTTAAACTTAATCATCGATTATTTTTCGTTGCAATGAAAATATTATCTTCGTTACTAACAATAAATTCTCTCTAACTCCATGGTGTAGTGGAAATAATAGTTCCATTCAATTAATTACTGTGGCATTAAGAACTTAACGAAAATTTCAACGTAGCTAAGAAAACTTTAAATTATCTTACTAAATGAATTTAACATGATTCTAAACTGCATTCACAGTATCGGGAGATTTTAGTGGAGTATGAAGATAAACAAATTATTGAGCATGCACCTGATAATTTTCAGCCAAAAAAAAACCCATTATTTTTACCTAACTTATAGGGTGCTTTACAATTCTGGAAAATTAAAAATGTTACTTATTCCGTCATATGATGGGCTATATGCTATTTCAAAAATATCTGTTCTAGCTATGATTTGCTATCCATTTATTGCTTTTAAAATGGAATATCTTGCGATCTTTGATGAGAGAGAATATTGCTTTCTTCCTCTTACATGTCATGAGGGATTTTGGTTTTCCTCATAGCTTATTTACCGGGGAATTATATTTATTTTAAAAATCCCTTTTATATCCTCTTAGGAAATTCTTTGATAACAATGGAAATCATAGAATAAGTCTATCTCATCGCTACAAAAGTACATTTCAATAGTCAATTTCAGCACAGGCACTAAAAAGAGTTTGTGAATGCATATTTGTAAAATGAAATATCTTGCAATCCTTGATGAGAAAGAATATTGCTTTCTTCTCCTTACATGTCATGAAGGATTTTGGTTTTCCTCATAGCTTATTTACCGGGGAATTATATTTATTTTAAAAATCCCTTTTATATCCTCTTAGGAAATTCTTTGATAACAATGGAAATCATAGAATAAGTCTATCTCATCGTTACAAAAGTACATTTCAACAGTCAATTTCAGAACATGCACTAAAAAGAGTTTGTGAATGCATATTTGTAAAATGGAATATCTTGCGATCCTTGATGAGAGAGAATATTGCTTTCTTCCTCTTACATGTCATGAGGGATTTTGGTTTTCCTCATAGCTTATTTACCGGGGAATTATATTTATTTTAAAAATCCCTTTTATATCCTCTTAGGAAATTCTTTGATAACAATGGAAATCATAGAATAAGTCTATCTCATCGTTACAAAAGTACATTTCAACAGTCAATTTCAGAACATGCACTAAAAAGAGTTTGTGAATGCATATTTGTAAAACATAGCGTGGGTAAAAAAAATTATAATTTGATTGAATACAGTTTCATCGATAAAGTATTTTTTTGATAAAGAAAATATTATATAAAAAAAGATTCCATTTAGGTATTTATTTTTTCATCTTTTTCATTTCACCTTTTAAATACGCCTTTTAATATAGTATGTATTTAATATTTACTAATTTTAAGATTTGAATTCAGTAGAATTTTTTCTTTTCATATCAGATTTTTTTTAAATCTAGAGTTAAGTTTTTAGAACGTTACACTTTAAACAAGGTTTGGCCTTGTTTGGTTTGAAGCGCTACGGTCTACTTTTTGCAACACGAGGGCTAATGAGACCGGGACCTACTGCTTAAAGCCGATTTCGAACGGCTACGAACATCCATGCTGTTGTGGTGTAGTACATTGCATTGTCATTTCGAAGACATTGATAACCCCAAGTTGCTTTATATTGCTTTTAATTATAGTATAGTACCACTGTTCTATATTACAATTTTCAAAATTAGAAGACACGACAAGAAAATATGCAATATATATAATATATATATATATATATATATATATATAATATAAATTTAAAAAGTAAAAGGAGCACTCCACGTGCTACGCCTAAAAAAAAATTGCCAATGTTCAAGAGAACGTTGCATTCTTTACCTTCCTTCTTTCGACTCAGGCAACCCTACACTTTTTCCATTATCCTGTTCGTTTTTCCATTGTCCTTTTTACAATGCGTCCTTTTCCGGCTCTGCCCAGAAGGATCGGGACTCCAAGGATGGTCCTGAATAGCCTCCTGGAGACCAATCACAATTCTCCAAAACTTAATAAAGTTTAAGTGCACTTATTTTCTCTGGCCACACCACACGCTTCTTGGAGTTGCGAAAAAAAATCTTGGGCATTCAACCCACAACGTGTGAGTGCGGCGAGTAAATCAGTTTCGCAAACCTAAACATAGCTGCACTCTCACACATGCAATAGTGAGATTCGAACCCACGAACTCCGGTTCCGAAGACCAGCACCTTAACAAATCGGCCATTGTTCGGCCACTTTAAGCGAGGATTTTTAGATTAAAAAAACTTATCTATATATCTTAATATACAAAAATTATCTATTAAACATAGCTTATGCTTTTTTTCCTGTCACTTAGAATTGCATTTATGGTCTGAGATCATACGCCTTTTGATAGAGTGTGTGTACTTAATATTTACTAATTTTAGGATTTGAATATAGTAGATTTTTTTTTTTAATTTTGAGTTAAGTTTCTAGAACGTTTCACTTTAAGCGGAGATTTTTTAGATTAAAAAGACTTATCTTAAGGTGCAAAAATTTTGTTTTAAACACAGCTTTTGATTTTTTTCATTTCACTCAAAATTGCAGTTACGGTCTGAGATCATTGTTTCATTTTTCTACATGTCATGCGGAATCTTTAATTTTCTCCATTACATATTTAACAAAATCTAACCTTTATCCAAATAAAATATTCTTTGATACCAACATTTGTTTCATGCCTAATTAATTGTAATAGTAATCAAAAAATATGCAGTTACAACTATTAGCGATATCAGATGAGTCGATTTTATATGTACAATGCGTTTTAAGTAGAATATTTTAGATCAAAAACATAATTTACTTTTTTAACTACCGTACCGAATCCTGTTTTAAACGTATTTTAATATCTGTTTATTGTGTTTAAAATGAATTATCTCTCAATTATAGAGGAGAGTCAATATTTGTTTTTTCCCCTTTTATATCACGAGGGATTTTAGTTTTCCCTATAGTTAATTTACCAGGGAATTACTTTGAAAAAAAATCCCTTTGTTACCTATGTAGGAAATTCTTTATTTACAATGGAAATAATACAAAAATTCTATTTTATCATTATAAATATATATTTAATGTCCGAAGAGGCAATTCCAGCTAAGACATTAAAAATAGTTAATGAATACTTGATTGAAATAAATAGCAATTGTGGAAATAAATATTTGAATAAATACGGATTCATCAATAATGTTTTCCTTAATAAACGAAAAATTTATATAAAAAATCTAGTTACATATTTATCTACATATTTTATCTACATCTCTTCTTTTAAATAAGATTTTAATAAATTGTGTAATTAAATTTTGCTAATTTTAGGATTTAATTTCAGTAAAATATTTTTCTTTTCTCTTTTCTTTTAAAAAGTTTTCGCATAGTATTTTCATCTAAGTTAAAAATCACTTATCTATACATCCTCAATACAAAACTTTGGCATTAAATATATCATTTTATTCCTACATTTCATTCAAAATTAATTATTTTGCAATTATAAGCTAAGATCATAGTTTCAATCTTTTTCATGTCATATGGAATCTGTGTTTCTTCATAAAACATTTAACAGAGAATGTTATTTCTTTTAAATCTTCTCTGATACTAACATTTGTTATTACCTAGTAAATTGTAGCAGTAATTAAAAACTATGTAGTTACAACTATTAGCGATATCAGATGCATTGATTTTATATATACAATGCGTTTTAAGTGGAATTTGTTAGATCACAAACATAATGTACTTATTTCACTACCATATCGAAATCATGTTAAAAATATATTTATAACATAGCTATTTATCGTGTATGAAAAGAAATATTTCGGAATCCTAGATGAGAGGGAATATTGCTTTCTTCCCCTTTGATGTCATGAGGGATTTTAGTTTTTCCCATAGCTTATCTACCAGAGAATTACCTTTTTTTAAAATCCCTTTGTTATCGATGCAGAAAATTCTTTAATAACAGTGGAAATCATAGAATAATCCTATTTTATTATTGTACAAAAATACATTTAATGTTTGAAGAGGTAATTTCAGCCAAGGAAATAAAAAGAATTAGAGAATGCTTGATTGTAATCTATGGCAGGGTGGAGAAAAGATTGTTTGAACAAATATGGATTCATTTATAACATTTTTCTCAATAAATGAAAAATTTAGGTATTTATGCATCTTCTGCATTTCTTCTTTCAAATACGCTTTTTATTAAATTATGTAATTATCTTTAAATAATTTCAATATTTGATTTCAGTAGAATTTTTTAAAATTTTCATATAGCAATTCTTTATTTTGAACTAAGAATTTTAAACTTACACTTTAAGTAGGTACTTTTAAATAAAAAACATAACTATACCTCCCTAATACAGAATTTTTATATTACACGTAGCTTTTATTTATTTCTTCATTTCATTCAAAAATGAATAATTTATAATTATAATCTGAGATCATTGTTTCATTCTTCTACATGTCATGTGGAATCATCGTGTTTCTCCATAACATATTTAATATTGAATGTTATTTCTTCTAAAAATCTTCTTTAATACTAACATTCGTTTCATACCTGATGAAGTGTATCAGTAATTAAAAAATATACAGTTACGATTATTAGATATATCAGATGCGTTGATTTTGTATATACAATGAGTTTTAAGTAAAATTTTTAGATCAAAAACATAATGTACTTATTTCACTACCGTACCAAAATCGTGTTATAAATATAGTTTGATCTCTATTTATCGTGAATGAAATGAAATATTTCGGAATCCTAGATGAAAGGGAATATTGCTCTCTTCCCCTTTCACGCCATGCCGGATTTTAGTTTTTCCCATAGCTTATCTACCAAAGAATTACTTTAAAAAAATCCCTTTGTTATCCACCCAGAAAATTCTTTAGCGACAGTGGAAATCATACAATAATCCTATTTCATCATCATACAAAAATACATTTAATGTTCCAAGGGGTAATTTCAGCCAAGGAAATAAAAAGAATTATTAAATGCTTGATTGTAAAATATAGGATGGGTGGAAAAAAGATTGTTTGAACACATATATGGATTCAATTATAACATTTCTCTCAATAAATGGAAAATTTATATCGAAAAATTTAAGTATTTATGCATTTTCGACATTTATTCTTTCAAATACGCTTTTTATCAAATTGTTTAATTATATTTTATTAATTTCAGGATTTGAATTCAGTAGAATTTTTTAAATTACTATTTTTCATTTTGGAGTATTTTATTTTGAGCTAAGTATTTTGAACTTGCAATTTAAGTAAGGAGTTTTAAATAAAAAACTTATCTCTTCGTCCCTAATACAAAGATTTTACATTATAATTAGCTTTTTTTTATTCCTTCATTTCATTCAAAATTAAATAATTAACCATTATAATCTGAGATCATTATTACATTCTTCTACATGTCATGTGGAATCTTCGTGTTTCAACATAACATATTTGAGTGTTATTTAATAAAAATCTTCTTTGATGCTAACATTTCATTCGTTTCATTCGTATTTAATAAATTGTTGCAATAATTAAAAATATATAGTTACAACTATTAGATATATCAGATGCGTTGATTTTGTATATACAATGAGTTTACTATAGACTTTTTTAGATCAGAAAAATAATGTACTTATTTCACTACCATACCGAAATCGTGTTATAAATATAGTTTGATATCTATTTATCGTGTATGAAAAGAAATATTTCGGAATCCTAGATGAGAGGGAATATTGCTTTCTTCCCCTTTGATGTCATGAGGGATTTTAGTTTTTCCCATAGCTTATCTACCAGAGAATTACTTAAAAAAAAAATCCCTTTGTTATCCACCCAGAAAATTCTTTAGCCACAGTGGAAATCATACAATAATCCCATTTCCTCTTTATACAAAAATACATTTAATTTTCGAAGAGGTAATTTCAGCAAAGGAAATAAAAAGAATTAGGAAATGCTTGATTGTAAAATAATGAATGGGTGGAGAAAAGATTGTTTGAACAAATATGGTTAGATTCATAACATTTTTCTCAATAAACGGAAAATTTATATCGAAAAATTTAAGTATTTATGTTTCTACGACATTCCTTCTTTCAAATACGCTTTTATTAAATTGTTTAATTATATTTTACTAATTTAAAGATTTGAATTCTGTAGAATTTTTAAAAATTTTATTTTGAGCTAAGTATCTTGAACTTGTACTTAAAATACGGATACTTAAATTGAAATCATATATATACCTCCCTAATACAAAATTTTTATATTACACGTAGCTTTCTTTTATTTCTTCCTTTCATTCAAAATTAAATAATGTATAATTTTAATATGTGATCATTATTTCATTCTTCTACATGTCATGGGGAATCATCGTGTTTCTACATAACATATTTAATATTGAATGTTATTTCTTCTTAAAATCATCTTTGATACTAACATTCGTTTTATACCTGATAAAGTGTAGCAGTAATTAAAAAATATACAGTTACAACTATTACAGATATCAGATGCGTTGATTTTGTATATACAATGAGTATTAAGTAGACTTTTTTAGATCAGAAACATAATGTACTTATTTCACTATCGTACAAAAATCGTGTTATAAATATATTTTGATATCTATTTATCGTGTTTGAATTAGAATATTTCGGAATCCTAGATGAGAGGGAATATTGAATTTTTTCCTTTTGATGTCATGAGGGATTTTATTTTTGTCCATAACTTATCTACCAGAGAATTACTTTCTTAAAAATCCCTTTGTTATCCACCCAGAAAATTCTTTAATAACAGTGGAAATCATAGAATAATCCTATTTTAGCATTGTACAAAAATACATTTAATTTTTGAAGAATTAATTTCAGCCAAGGAAAAAAAAGATTTAGAGAATGCTTGATTGTAAAATATAGTAAGGTGGAGAAAAGATTGTTTGAACAAATATGGATTCATTTAAAACATTTTTATCAATAAATGGAAAATTTATATCGAAAAATTTAAGTATTTATGTTTCTACGACATTCCTTCTTTCAAATACGCTTTTTATTAAATTGTTTAATTTTATTTTACTAATTTAAAGATTTGAATTCTGTAGAATTTTTAAGAATTTTATTTTGAGAATTTTATTTGTGTTGATTTTGTATATACAATGATTTGTAAGTGGAATTTTTTAGATCAAACACATAATGTACTTATTTCACTACCATACCGAAATCGTGTTATAAATATAGTTTGATATCTATTAATCTTGAATGAAATGAAATATTTCGGAATCCTAGATGAGAGGGAATATTGCTTTCTTCCCGTTTGATGTTATGAGGGATTTTAGTTTTCCCCATAGTTTATCTACCAGAGAATTACTTTAAAAAAAAATCCCTTTGTTATCCACCCGAAAATTCTTTAGCAACAGTTTGAATCATACAATAATCCTATTTCATCATTATACAGAAATACATTTAATGTTCGAAGAGGTAATTTCAGCCAATTAAATAAAAAGAATTAGGAAATGCTTGATTGTAAAATATAGAATGAGTGGAAAAAATATTTTGAACAAATATGGATTCAATTATAACATTTTTTTTTCAATAATAGGAAAATTTATATCGAAAAATTAAATATTTATGCATCTCCGACATTCCTTCTTTCAAATGCGCTTTTTATTAAATTGTTTAATTATATTTTACTAATTTCAGGATTTGAATTAAGTAGAATTTTTTAAATTTCTATTTTTTCATTTTGGAGTACTTTATTTTGATCTAAGTATTTGAACTTTTTAAATAAAAAACTTATCTCTTCGTCCCTAATACAAAAATTTTACATTATACGTAGCTTTTTTTATTCTTCATTTTATTCAAAATTAAATAATTAACCATTATAATCTGAGATCATTATTACATTTTTTTACATGTCATGTGAAATCTTCGTGAATTCCCCATAACATATTTAATATTGAATGTTATTTTTTCTAAAAATCTTCTTTGACGATAACATTTCTTTCATACTTAACGAATTGTTGCAGTTATTAAAATATACATTTACAACTATTAGATATATCATATGCGTTGATTTTGTATATACAATGAGTTTAATGTAGAATTTTTTTGATCAGAAACATAATGTACTTATTTCACTACCGTACCAAAATCGTGTTATAAATATATTTTGATATCTGTTTATCGTGTTGGAAACAGAATATTTCGGAATCCTAGATGAGAGTGAATATTGCTTTCTTCCCCTTTGATGTCATGAGGGATTTTAGCTTTCCCCATAACTTATCTACCAGAGAATTACTTTTTTAAAAATCCCTTTGTTATCGATGCAGAAAAGTCTTTAATAACAGTGAAAACCATACAATAATTCTATTTCATCATTATAAAAATCATTTGATGTTCGAAGAAGTAATTTCAGCCAAGGCACTAAAAAGAGTTAGGGAATACTTGATTGTAAAATATAGCATTGGTGGACAAAAAAATGTTTGGACATATATGGTTAGATTCATAACATTTTTCTCAAAAAATGGAAAATTTGTATCTTAAATCTTCGTGATTTATGCATCTTTTACATTATTTCTGTCAAATACGCTTTTTATTAAATTGTTTAATTATATTTTAATTATTTCAGAATTTGAATGCAGAAGAATTGTTTTTAATTTTTATTTTTCATTTTGGAGTTTCTTATTTTGAGCTAAGTATTTTGAACATGCACTTTAAGTACGGATTTTTAAATTAAAAAACTTATCTATACCTTCCTTATACAAAAATTTTATGTTACACGTAGCTTATTTTATTCCTTAATTTCATTCAAAATTAAATAATTTACAGTTTTAATCTGAGATCATCGTTTCATTCTTCTACATGTCATGTGGAATCTTCGTGTTTTTCCATAACATATTTAATATTGAATGTTATTTCTTCTTAAACTCTTCTTCTCTGATACTAACATTAATTTTAAACCTAAGCGATGGCCGAATGGATAGGGTGCTAGCCTTAGGAACCGGAGTTCGTGGGTTCGAATTCCACTATCGCATGGATGTTCGTAACCGTTCGGAATCGGCTTTAAGCAGTAGGTTCCGGTCTCGTTAGCCCTCGTGTTGCAAAAAGTAGACCGTATCACTCCAAAACCAAACCAAACCTTTCAAACCTAATAATTTGTTATAGTAATCCCCTATATAATAGTAGCCAAATATAGCCTAATATGTCCTCGAATTTATGAAATGGTTGGACCTGGAATAAATAGAGTAATCCATATTGGATTCTTGATGAGTTAGGGTTAGTAACGTTCGAAATCAGCCCTTCCCCCTTTTCCAGCATTTACTGCCATTATTTCTAATAAGTTCTAATTTCCCCGGTTAAGAGCAGGAGATTAAATTTATCAGTTTGTCACATAATAAATATAAATAACTTTTTTTCTAGCATTAGGACGTTATTTCTTTGACCATGTCACTTAATCATTTCTCATTTTAAATTAATTAAATATCGTCTGCATTATTTTCATACATTTTATCACTGCACTTAGATATTACGTAAATAATATTTGGCTTAAATTATAGATTATGTATATATGCTATGATTTTAAATTTAATTATCGATAACTTTTTGTTGCAATGAAAATTTTATCACCGGTTTTAACAACAAATTCTACCTACATTCAAGGTGTAGTGGAAATGATGTTACAAAATATTTGGAAGAACTTAACGATAATTTCCACGTAGGTAAGAAAACTTTAAATTCTTTCTAAATTAATTCAACGAGAATGCAAACTACATTCACAGTATGGGGAGACTTTAGAGGAGTATGAAGATAAACAAATTATTGAGCTTGTACCAGATAATTCTCAGCCTAAAAATATACCGTATTTTTAGCTGCTTCATTGGTTACATTACTATTCTGTAAAATTAAACATTTTACTTATCCCGTCACATGATGGGATATATGCTAGTGCTCTTTTGAAGACTTACCTTTGAAGATTTTAGCATAAAATAATTATTATCAATTACACATAATAGTCGGCATAAACACAAACCTTGTAACAGGACTGGTAATTAAGAAATTTTAAATTTAGTTTTCAATGTAAATTAATTACTTAAATTCAAATTTAAAGAACTCCCCAGTTCTTTC
Source organism: Pardosa pseudoannulata (assembly GCA_032207245.1). Taxonomy (NCBI): domain Eukaryota; kingdom Metazoa; phylum Arthropoda; class Arachnida; order Araneae; family Lycosidae; genus Pardosa; species Pardosa pseudoannulata. The sequence continues at coordinate 226,563 of CM063510.1, read as the reverse complement.
TCACTGGTTGGACTATGGCCATTTAAGAAGACCTCTTTTTTATTGTGCGTATTGTGTGTTATATCAGATGCTTCGACTTCATAGATGCAATGCGAAATTTTTAGATCAAAAACCGCAATCTACCCATTTTAGTACCAAAATATTTATTCTAACCATAATTTCTTATCAATTTATTGCTTTCAAAATGAAATATCACGCAATCCTAGATGAGAGGGAATATTGCTTTCTTTTCCTTTGAGCCATGAGGGATTTCATTTTCCCTCCATAGCTTATTTACAAGGTAAAGATATTTCTTTTTTAAAACTAATTTGTTATCCACGTAGAAAATATTCGTTAATAACAATGGAAATCATATAATAATTTTTAATCCTTCGTTTCACATTGCATTTAATCTCTGAAGAGCCGATTTGAATTTAGTCATTAAAAACTGTTTGTGAAGGCTTATTTGTTAAACAAAGTATGGGTAAATGGAGGATTGTTAAAATAAATATAGATGCCTGTATAAATGTGTTTAATGAATAGAAAGTTTATTTAAAAAATGTATTTCATTTATGTCTTCAGTTATGTATCGTCTACATTTCTTCTTTTTTATAAGCTTGTAATAAATTCAGTGGTGAAAAATAAGGAATAATAATTTTTAATCCTTCGTTTCACATTGCATTTAATCTCTGAAGAGCCCATTTGAATTTAGTCATTAAAAACTGTTTGTGAAGGCTTATTTGTTAAACAAAGTATGGGTAAATGGAGGATTGTTAAAGTAAATATAGATTCCTTTATAAATGTGTTTAATGAATAGAAAGTTTATTTAAAAAATGTATTTCATTTATGTCTTCAGTTATGTATCGTCTACATTTCTTCTTTTTTATAAGCTTGTAATAAATTCAGTGGTGAAAAATAAGGAATAATAATTTTTAATCCTTCGTTTCACATTGCATTTAATTTTTGAAGAGCCGATTTGAATTTAGTCATTAAAAACTGCTTGTGAAGGCTTATTTGTTAAACAAAGTATGGGTAAATGGAGGATTGTTAAAGTAAATATAGATTCCTTTATAAATGTGTTTAATGAATATAAAGTTTATTTAAAATATGCATTTCATTTATGTCTTCAGTTATGTATCGTCTACATTTCTTCTTTTTTATAAGCTTGTAATAAATTCAGTGGTGAAAAATAAGGAATAATAATTTTTAATCCTTCGTTTCACATTGCATTTAATCTCTGAAGAGCCCATTTGAATTTAGTCATTAAAAACTGTTTGTGAAGGCTTATTTGTTAAACAAAGTATGGGTAAATGGAGGATTGTTAAAGTAAATATAGATTCCTTTATAAATGTGTTTAATGAATAGAAAGTTTATTTAAAAAATGTATTTCATTTATGTCTTAATTTATGTATCTTCTACATTTCTTCTCTTAGATAAGCTTTTTAATAATTCGAGTAATTAATTTTTTCTAATTTTAGGATTTAATTTCAGTAAAATATTTTTCTTTTTCTGATTCTTTCTCATTTTTGATTTTTTTTTTAAATTTTGAGTTTAGTCTTTAAAACTTACACTTTATGTGGGGATTTTTAGATTAAAAACAATTATCTATAAATCCTCAATATAAAACTTTTGCATTAAATGTAACATTTTATTCTTTCATTTCATTCAAAATTAAATTGTAAGCTGAGATCACGGCTTCATTCTTCTTCATGTCATGTGGAATCTTCATGTTTCATAACGCATTTAAAACAGAATGTTGTTTCTTCTATACATCTTCTCTGATACTAACATTTGTTGTCATACCTAATAAATTGTTGCAGTAATTAAAAATATACAGTTAGGATTATTAACGATATCAGATGCTTTGATTTTGTATATACAATGCGTTTTAAGTGGAATTTTTTAGATCAAAAACCTATTATTTCACTACCATACTGAAATCGTGTTATAAATATATTTTGATACCTATTTATCGTGTTTGAAATGAAATATTTCGCAATCCTAGATGAGAGGGAATATTGCTTTCTCTCCCTTTGATATCATGAGGGATTTTAGTTTTTCCCATAGCTTATCTACCAGAGAATTACATTAAAAAAATTCCTTTGTTATCAATGCAGTAAATTTCTTAATAACATTGAATATCATAAAATAATCATATTTCAACATTAAAATATACATTTAATGTTCGAAGAATCTCAGCTAAAGCAGTAAAAAGAATTAGGGAATGCTTGATTGTAAAATATAGCATGAGGGGAAAAAATATTGTTTCAATAAATATTAATTCATTCATAACACTTTTCTCAATAAATGGAAAAATTATATCTAAAAATTTAGGTATTTATGAATCTTCTACATTCTATGTTTGAAATATGCTTTATATTAAATTTTTTAATTATGCTTTACTAATTCAGTAGAATTTTTTAAATTTTTATTTTTCATTTTGAATTTTTCTATTTTGAGCTAAGTATTTTGAACTTGCACTTTATGAACTGATTTGCAAATTAAAAAACATATCCATACCTTCCTAACAGAAATTTTTATTATCTATTTACTATCTATTAGAAATTTTTATTTTTATTTTTATTTATATAATTTAACAGCTTTTTTTATTCCTTTATTTCATTCAAAATTAAATAATTTACAATTATAATCTGAGATCATTCTTTCATTCTTCTACATGTCATGTTTAATCTTCGTGTTTCTCCATAACATATTTAATATTGAATGTTATTTCTTCTAAAAATCTTCTCTGATATTAACATTAGTCTCATACCTAATAATTTGTAACACTCATTAAAAATATACAGTTACAACTGTTAGAGATAACAGATGCGTCGACTTTATATGTGCAATGCTCTTTAAGTGGTTTTTTAGATCAAAAACCGTAATCAACCCATTTTAATACCAAAATATTTATTCTAACCATAATTTGTTTTCTATTTATTGCATTCAAAATGGAATATCACGCAATCCTAGATGTGAGGGAATGTTGCTTTCTTTTCCTTTGAGCCATGAGGGATTTTATTTTCCCTCCATAGCTTATTTACAAGGTAAAGATATTCCTTTTTTAAAACTAATTTGTTATCCACGTAGAAAATATTCCTTAATAACAATGGAAATCATGTAATAATTTTTAATCCTCCTTTTCACATTGCATTTAATCTCTGAAGAGCCCATTTGAATTTAGTCATTAAAAACTGTTTGTGAAGGCTTATTTGTTAAACAAAGTATGGGTAAATGGAGGATTGTTAAAGTAAATATAGATTCCTTTATAAATGTGTTTAATGAATAGAAAGTTTATTTAAAAAATGTATTTCATTTATGTCTTTAGTTATGTATCGTCTACATTTCTTCTTTTTTATAAGCTTGTAATAAATTCAGTGGTGAAAAATAAGGAATAATAATTTTTAATCCTCCATTTCACATTGCATTCAATCTCTGAAGAGCCGATTTGAATTTAGTCATTAAAACTGTTTGTGAATGCTTATTTGTTAAACAAAGTATGGGTAAATGGAGTATTGTTTAAATAAGTATAGATTACTTTATAAATGTGTTTAATGAATAGAAAGTTTATTTAAAAAATGTATTTCATTTATGTCTTAATTTATGTATCTTCTACATTTCTTCTCTTAGATAAGCTTTTTAATAATTCGAGTAATTAATTTTTTCTAATTTTAGGATTTAATTTCAGTAAAATATTTTTCTTTTTCTGATTCTTTCTCATTTTTGATTTTTTTTTTAAATTTTGAGTTTAGTCTTTAAAACTTACACTTTATGTGGGGATTTTTTAGATTAAAAACAATTATCTATAAATCCTCAATATAAAACTTTTGCATTAAATGTAACATTTTATTCCTTCATTTCATTCAAAATTAAATTGTAAGCTGAGATCACGGCTTCATTCTTCTTCATGTCATGTGGAATCTTCATGTTTCATAACGCATTTAAAACAGAATGTTGTGTCTTCTATGCATCTTCTCTGATACTAACATTCGTTTCATAACTAATAAATTGTTGCAGTATTAAAAAATATACAGTTAGGATTATTAGCGATATCAGATGCTTTGATTTTGTATATACAATGCGTTTTAAGTGGAAATTTTTTAGATCAAAAACATATTATTTCACTACCATACCGAAATCATGTTATAAATATATTTTGATATCTATTTATCGTGTCTGAAATGAAATTATTTCGCAATCCTAGATGAGAGGGAATATTGCTTTCTCTCCCTTTGATGTCATGAGGGGTTTTTGTTTTTCCCATAGCTTATCTACCAGAGAATTGCTTTTTTTAAAATCCCTTTGTTATCGATTCAGAAAATTCTTTATAACAGTGGAAACCATACAATAATTCTAGTTCATCATTATAAAAACATTTGATGTTCGAAGAAGTAATTTCAGCCAAGGCACTAAAAAGAGTTAGGGAATACTTGATTGTAAAATATAGGATGGGTGGGCAAAAGATTGTTTGAACAAATATGGTTAGATTCATAACATTTTTCTCAATAAACGGAAAATTTTTATCTTATATCTTCTTGATTTATACATCTTTTACATTCTTTTCTTCAAATACGCTTTTTATTAAATTGTTTAATTATATTTTATTAATTTCAGAATTTGAATTCAGAAGAAATTTTTAAAATTTTTATTTTTCGTTTTGGAGTTTCTTATTCTGAGCTAAGTATTTTGAACATGCACTTTAAGTATGGATTTTTAAATTATAAAACTTATCTATACCTTCCTAATACAAAAATTTTACATTTAAAAATATCCGTTTGTTATCCATGCAGTAAATTTCTTAATAACATTGAATATCATAAAATAATCATATTTCAACATTAAAATATACATTTAATGTTCGAAGAATCTCAGCTAAGGCAGTAAAAAGAATTAGGGAATGTTTGATTGTAAAATATAGCATGAGTGGAAAAATATTGTTTGACTAAATATTAATTCATTCATATCACTTTTCTCAATAAATGGAAAAAGTTATATCTAAAAATTTAGGTATTTATGAATCTTCTACATTCTATGTTTGAAATACGCTTTATATTAAATTTATTAATTATGCTTTACTAATTCAGTAGAATTTTTTAACTTTTTATCTTTCATTTTGAATTTTTCTATTTTGAGCTAAGTATTTTGAACTTGCACTTTATGAACGGATTTGCAAATTAAAAAAAGTCATATCCATACCTTCCTAATAGAAATTTTATATTATCCGTAGCTTTTTTTTTTCCTTTATTTCATTCAAAATTAAATAATTTACAATTATAATCTGAGATCATTCTTTCATTCTTCTACATGTGATGTTTAATCCTCGTGTTTCTCCATAACATATTTAATATTGAATGTTATTTCTTCTAAAAATCTTCTCTGATATTAACATTAGTCTCATACCTAATAATTTGTAACACTCATTAAAAATATACAGTTATAACTGTTAGAGATAACAAATGCGTCGACTTTATATGTGCAATGCTCTTTAAGTGGTTTTTTAGATCAAAAACCGTAATCAACCCATTTTAATACAAAAATATTTATTCTAACCATAATTTGTTTTCTATTTATTGCCTTCAAAATGGAATATCACGCAATCCTAGATGTGAGGGAATGTTGCTTTCTTTTCCTTTGAGCCATGAGGGATTTTATTTTCCCTCCATAGCTTAAAAACTGTTTGTGAAGGCTTATTTGTTAAACAAAGTATGGGTAAATGGAGGATTGTTAAAGTAAATATAGATTCCTTTATAAATGTGTTTAATGAATAGAAAGTTTATTTAAAAAATGCATTTCATTTGTGTCTTCAGTTATGTATCGTCTACATTTCTTCTTTTTTATAAGCTTGTAATAAATTCAGTGGTGAAAAATAAGGAATAATAATTTTTAATCCTCCTTTTCACATTGCATTTAATCTCTGAAGAGCCGATTTGAATTTAGTCATTAAAAACTGTTTGTGAAGGCTTATTTGTTAAACAAAGTATGGGTAAATGAAGGATTGTTAAAGTAAATATAGATTCCTTTATAAATGTGTTTAATGAAGAAAGTTTATTTAAAAAATGCATTTCATTTGTGTCTTCAGTTATGTATCGTCTACATTTCTTCTTCTTTATAAGCTTGTAATAAATTCAGTGGTGAAAATTAAGGAATTAATTATATATTAAGATCCGAGTATAGTAGAATTTTCAATTTTTTTTAAAATGTTAATGGGGAATTTTGGATTAAAATTATTTATCTGTACAATTTAATAGTAAAAAGTTGGAACACATTTTGTTATTTTTCCGTGCATTCGGAATAGAATATTTTAAATTCCTGGTCTAAAAAATATTGTTCAATCCCGTTAAGGGAGTTAGTGTTCCCCATAATTTATTTATTTGTTGAAATTATTGGGGAATAATCAAAGGGAAATAATTTCTTTTTAAAATGCCATCATTATACAAGTAAAATATTATTTGATATCAACACTGATTACAGTTCTTATTCATTTTAATTGTAATTAACAACCAAACAAGTAAAATTATTAACGTTGTCATATGAAGACTACTTTATGACTACATTTATGTTTCGAGTGAGTTTTTCAGATACAAACCTTTATCTCTAAAATTTGATACAAAAATTTGCTTTTAAATATATTTTGTTATACATTTATTGCTTTAAAAATGGAATATTAAACAATCCGAATGAAAGAGGGTATTGCTTACTTTCCCTTTGATTTCCCTTTAAGGGATTTTATTTTTCTCCTAAAGCTTATTTACTATTGAATTATCTATATATTTTTTGAAAATCCCTTTGTTATCGTTATCCACATAGGATATCTTTTGATAATAACTGAATGCATGCAGTATATATATATATATATATATATATATATATATATATATGTGTGTGTGTGTGTATATATATATGTGTGTGTGTGTGTGTATATATATATATATATATATATATATATATGTGTGTGTATATATATATATATATATATATATATATATATATATATATATATATATATATATATATATATATATATATATATATATATATATATATATATATATGTAAGGAAAATTCTCAGGGGTTTTCAAAACTTGAATCAAGGGTAAAAATTCCCGCGTCATTTTCCATTCCCCTTTTTAACCCCTAACCTAAATTGACCACTGGGGCTACAGGTTACGCCCTCAGAGAAGGGGCCTGGCCAATTATAAACCTACATGGCCCTAGCGGACAATTTAGGAAATTTCCAAATAAAAAGGAGATACACGCTAGCGGAGACAGATTTTTCTAGAGTTATTTTCCCACAGATGTTGACCCAGGTGTTAATGGTCTTGTAAATAGAACTTTATGCTAGTTGACCCTTCAGTTTGTCCCTATGATGAAGTGGGAACCCGTCCTTCAAAGTTGTCTTAATAAAGGTCTATAGCTGAAACGGTATCATTTTTATGGCCATGACTGCAACCCCCCATCGAGAAGTCAGTCTCATTACAGAAGTCGCCAGGAGAATCTGAAGCGGAGGAAACCCAAATGAACAATGACCAAAGTCCCTCTTAGACACCCCGTGGAGAGAAAAAGAGTCGATGCCACCTGCAACCATTAAGAGATCGAGCGAGAGATAACCACTGACCCCCTGAAATGACTGCCTGAAAAAAAAGAGCCGATGATAACGAGAGCAAAAGAAAAGAAAATGAATTCTGATTCCGGAAACATCATCTGCCCTAAATTTGAGAGTAAGGGACAAATAGAATTTAAAAAATGGATCCAATATTTCGAAAGAAAATGCAACGAAAAAAACCTGCAGGAAACCGACAAACTCCGACTTTTTCCAGACTTTCTAGGAGCAGAAACGGCAGCATTTTACATCAATAACTGTTTAGAAGTTGATAAATGGGAAGATATAAAGAAAATATTTATTGAACACTTCCAAGTCGAAAAAATTGTAGCATTCGAAGATTTTGTTTTGATGAAGATCAGCGATTTTTCCACCTTAACTGAATACTTTAATGAAAAAACTGAAGCGGCCAGAAAATTAAATTTACCGACAGAAGTTATTATTAACTCACTCAACCATGGACTGCCGGAGACATACAAACTTATATTATCCTCTCACGAAATAAATGAAACGTTTAAATGGATTGCAACTGCCCGGAAAGTTATAAAAGATGACATTCAGCTACCCAGCCTCCCGCGAAATGCTGCATCACTTCATCAAGATAGAGAATATCCGACATTCGAATACAGGCCCCCGTATCCCGACAGTCATCGATGGGAAAGACCGGTCATCGAAGGAAGGAGCTACCCTCCTGCATATCCTGAAAGAAATTACTACAGGCCACCACCACCACAGAGACAATTTCGTGATAAACCTCCTTATCGACAGAGACGAACTTTCAACTCCTGACCGTTTTTTCAGGTCGATGTTCAACTGCATCGAGCGAGAATATCGGCCATCATCGACACTGGGACAAGTATTAATGTCATACCTGAACTTTTAATTCCAAAAACTGTTTCATTAGCTCACAACCCCCAAAGGACAATTTCGCACATCAAAACTGTTAAAGGATCTGTGGAGGTAAGAGGAATTATGTACATTCCTGTTAGAATAGGGAAAATTGTTCGCAAAATTGAATTTTACATAATTGATTCCAACATAAAATATGCTTTGTTGTCTGCTGCATGTGTTAGACAGTTTTGTTTATATCTCAATTTCAAAAATTTACAAGTGTATCAATTTAGACATAATGTCACAAGTACTAGAGAATTAGATTTCAATGAAAATAACTTTGTGCATGTAAATAACAACAATGTAAATAAGGTATTGAAAGGTAATATGTTATATAATTGTGTTAATAATAATGACCAGTATAGTGCATGTAATAATAACAGTGATAACTGTATGACTGGTAATTGTAGTTCTAATCAAGATGAATTAACTAATCTTTTAAGTGTTTATGATGAAATTTTTGCTAAAAACAAGTATGATGTTGGCTGTATTCAACTTGAGCCTCAAAAGGTTATTTTAACGTCAGAATTGCCCATATCATTGCGTCCTTATAGAGCATCCCCTAAGGATGACTCCGAAATTAAAAAACAAATCGATGAACTTTTGTCTGCTGATTTAATTAAACCTTCGTGTAGTCCCTATTCGGCCCCTGTAACGTTAGCATACAAACGTAGTGAAAATGCAAAAAACAGGCTATGTATAGATTTTCGTAAATTAAACCAAATTACTAAGACTGATTCATTTCCAATCCCCAGAATTGATAGTGTTCTTGACAAGCTTACCGGTGCTAAAATTTTCTCCACACTGGACTTAGCATCAGGTTATTGGCACATTAAAATTAACGACAAGGACACAGAAAAATTAGCTTTTACAACAAATTTCGGTTTATATGAATGGAAACGGTTGCCATTTGGATGGAAGAATTCCCCGGCAATCTTTCAACGTACTCTTAGGCAAATTTTAGATAAACATCAAGTTAAATTCGCTTTAAACTATTTCGACGATATAATTGTTTTTTCCCAATCTTTCGATGAACACTTAGAGCATTTAAAAACTATATTCCAAATTTGCGTTAAGGAAAATATTAAATTGAAGCAATCAAAATGTCAATTCGCGCAAACTAAAATCAAATTTCTTGGTTATGAAGTGGAATCAGGCAAGTTCTCTCCAAGTAATGATAACATTGAAATTATTAAAAAACTACAACCCCCTAGGAATGCTAAAGAACTACAACGATTTTTAGGCAGTATTAATGTGTACAATAAATTCATTCCTAATTATGCAAACATTAGAGTTCCCCTAAATAATTTATTAAAGAAAGGAACTAAATTTGATTGGACTGATAAATGCCAAGCATCTTTTCAAAATTTAAAGGATGCCTTAATCTCTAAGCCTATTCTAACTTTATTTAATCCTAAGTACCCTTGCCATATTTTTGTAGATGCCTCCCAAGAAGCTGTCGGAGCAATTTTAAAACAAGAACACCCCGATAAGACTCTTCACCCCGTAGCTTTTCATTCCCGTAAACTCCGGCCTTATGAAAAGAATTACGCCATAACTGAGTTAGAGTGTTTAGCAATAGTAGATGCAATAGATAAATTTTATTCTTATTTACACGGATCTCACTTCACGATTCATACTGATCATGCCTCCCTCGTATGGCTTAAAAGCATTAAACACCCTACCGGACGCTTGTTTAGATGGTCTCTTAAACTTTCCATGTTTAATTTTGATATAATTTATAAAAAAGGTTCCACAAATGTAGAGGCTGACATGCTTTCACGTAACCCTATAGCTCACCATTTATCACTAAAGTCTCATTATATATATATATATATAATATATATATATATATATATAATAAAAAATCAGAACCAAAAGCTCAACCAAAACACTATAACTCCAATAAGCCCAGTAAAAGCATTACATAGTAAGTAATTTTAACATGGTAATTTCAACAATCTGTCTTTATCGATCTAATATTTTATCATATACATATATATATATATATATATATATATATATATATATATATATATATATATATATATATATATATATATATATATATATATATACACACACACAATCTGTTACATGCCAAGGTCTTCCCTAATAGTTGTTTCCATCTGGTCCTATCCATAGAAGGCTCTTCCAGTCTCCTTTATTTACAAGACTCAAGTCCGTCTCCACCGATTCAATCCACTTAATAAATGTTTTTCCCCGTGTTCTATTTCCCATCGGACTTGTAAAAGTGAGCTTTTTTAACTGGGTTTACCTGGTCAGATCGGAATAAATGTGCAAGTCATCGTAGTAGTTTTATAACTATGACAATATTAGGTTGCTCGTACCTTTGATAAATTTCAAGGTTTAATTATGATCTCCAGTTAGAATCTCCATTTCATGAACTACACAAAAAAATTTTCAAAGGTTAATAATTCATTTTTTTTTTAAATTTATTTTTGTAATTTGGTTACTGTCCAGCATTCACTCCCATACAGCTGAATAGGTCATATTAGTGTTTTTATTACGTTAATTTTAGTATTTAAGCTTATAAATCGAGTTTGTAATTGTTTTTGAGGTCATGATAACAATTTCGTTTATATATATAGGTTTTTTTTCACGGAACGGCAAAAAGGGATAAAGGGACGGGATCTCTAATAGAAACCCAGCAAGGGGCAACCTCCTTTTTCCCTCACCTGATTTACTATCCTAACCGCAACCGCACATCCCATCATCGATGGTCACTCGCTTCCCCCTGCTAAGTTTCAGAGGATTCCGAAACTATAAATTGTTGGGGATTGGCACCCGTTTCCTCTCGCCTTCCAAAACACCTGCTTTCAAACGAACCGCTTTTTCGCAGAAGGTAACCTGTAAACAAATATCGAATTTCTTTATGATAGGATCAGGCTTATCCTGAGGGGTCGAGCGTCTGCGGGCAGGTATTTTGTGCTCCCCTGTATAATTTCAGAATCAGCCCAAGGGCTAACAAACCAGACCCCTGTTCGGGACAATATCTTGGCTTGATGTTGTTTAATATTTTTTTATATTAAAAATTAATTATTGAAATATCTTACGAAATATAATTCTTGGAATACAATTAGTCTAAATGTGATTAGTTTGGAAGCCTCGGACATAATTATTTTAAATTATTGTTTGAAGATTTAATTAAAATGCCATTTAGATCAAGTAAAATATGTACCATACGGGTAAATATTTTTTAAGGAAGATTGCGCTGCTGTTTAAGCTTATTTTATGGTTTTTAACTTTTTCTAAGGCTTTGGTAAAGATACTTATCACCTAAGTATTTTTAAGGTCCATGGTAAGCCATTTCCTCATCTCTCATTAGATCTGTCATTTATTAATAACTTCAGAAGTGACAAAGAAGTAATAAGAGTCTAATAAACATCTTGACGTCAGTACATATTTTAACAATTAAGGCTAGCTTTGGACAAAGAAGAGAACACAAAACATCCTTTAGTCACCTATATAATGTCATTCCAATATGCAATCTCTTGGCAAACACTTTGTAATTTTCTCTATTTACTGTTTCTAAAGCATCCCAAATGCGTCAAGTTCAGGTAAACTTTTAGGCAAAGGTAATTTGGATACAAAATCTCTACATATACCCCAAAGGAAGAAGTTGCATGAGCTTATGTCAGGTGAGCTAGGAGGGTAGCTGTGACGTCATCATACACATGTTGAAAAAGCAACAAATTCGGTAGGATTCCTTTCGCCGTTAAAGAACACAGGCCTGCGATGAAAAAAAATACAAGGGATGTGACATCTAAACTTAACGTATTTTTTAGTACTGATTTTGAAAATAATCATTAAAAATGTCTATCACGTCACATTTTTTTGAAAAATTGAATTTTATGTGTTTTTTTATGAATATTTCTCACGTATTTTGCTTTCATACTTTCCTTCGTGCTTTGACATTTTACCGTGATGAAACCCTCAAAATTACCCTTCTGTGGTAAACTACAACAGCACAGTTAGTATTTTAGGGCTTTTAAAGCTTCAATGTTGATCCAGATCACCAATTAGACAGATTCCTGGAAGCGCGCGAGCCTAGGAAGAGCCTAGGAACGCGCAATGTCCCTCTTCATCATCCCTCTCTCCCGTCGCAATCGCTGTTAACCTATAGCGACGCTCGAATCCTTATCAGTGACCTCATGTTAGCACCAGTACTTAGTTTGTAAAAGAGGCAACTCATTTATTAGGCTCCAGATTGAAAGAAAAAAACATATTGGCCAAAGGAACCACTTTTTATTGGTACAGGAATCGTGAAAAGGAATTTATTCAGTATTTTGATGAAGAGGAGAACCTCATTTATTGCTCAGATGTTCCTGGATTGATGAGAAAATTTAAGATTCCCTACAATAAAGATGAATGGAGGCTTTTTATAGATTCGTGAAAAAGGAACCTTAAAGCTGTCGTACTTCATCAAGTAAACCAATGGACGTCTGTGCCAGTTGAATACTCGGTGCATTTAAAAGAAATGTATGAAAACCTAGCTCTCGTTCTCAACAAAATAAAATATGAAAACCACGGCTGGATCATTTGCAGTGATTTAAAAATTATCACCATGCTTCTCGATCAACAAAACGGGTATACAAAATTTCCGTGTTTTATTTGTGAGTGAGACAGCTGTGACAAAACACAATATTGGGTCAGAAAAGATTGGCTCAAAAGGCAAAATCTTGCGCCAGGCACCAAAAATGTAATTCGAGAAAGCTTAGTTGTTCAAAAAAAAATATTACTACCCCTCTGCACATAAAATTAGGTGTTATGAAGCAGTTTGTTAAGGCTCTCCCAAAAGATGGGGAGTGCTTAAAATATATGTGTAAAATGTTTCCTGGATTTTCTGAAGCCAAATTGAAAGAAGGAGTCTTCGTAGGACCAGACATCCGAAAACTTATTAGGAATAACAAATTTGAGACAACTATGACATTAAAGGAAAGAGAAGCTTGGGTTGCCTTCAAAGATGTTGTGGAAAAATTTCTGGGCAATCACAAAGATCCTGAATTTAAAAGAATTGTTGGCAACATGCTAGACAAATTTCAAGTGTTGGGCTGCTCCATGTGTGTAAAATTGCATTTCCTTCAATCGGATTTGGACTCTTTTCCCGAAAATTTAGGATCCGTAAGCTTAGAACAGGGAGAAGGTTCCACCAAGACATGAAGGATATGAAGAGAAAATATCAAGGTAGGTGGAATAAGAATATGCTTGCCGACTATTGTTGGATGTTAGCAAGAGATGAAGATAAGATTGAACATAAAAGAAGAACGTCAAAAAGAAATTTTAACGGAAAAAATATACGTAACAAATATACGTAACTATGTCTTTGTTTCGCATTGAGTTTCAAATATATTTCAAACTTACATTTATTATATATAAACCTTAATAAAACGTAAAAACAGGTAGTTGGGGTTTTTCTAGGACTGTTTTTCTTATAAAATTAATGTAAAAAAATTTAATAACGAGGGAACTTTTTGTCTCGCCCTGGTGCAGCTCATGCGTTCTGGTTGCGATGGTTTTCATTCTTTATATACAAAATGTATACATTTTTAATTTTAATTGTTGTTTAAAAATTAATATGCCTAATCATAAACAGATTAAATAAACTCACATGAATAGATAAAACCCACTGTTGCCAGTCAGTACAAGCTAACAGTTCGAGAGCATTTTTTCCATATAGGATATTACCAGTAATATGTACATCAATTTTACAAAAAATCCTGACGTGATGGAAAAAATGGAGGTCATTTTCGAAATCAGCATACCAAATAACTTAAAAATAAGAAAAAACTTCTCTTGTATTTTTCAAAAATTTCAATTTCGCAGGCCTGTGGAATTTTTGAATTTCTTGTGTGAGGGCAAATGTTTTAACTTATTAAAGACCTAAACTCACCTCAACATGAACTAAAATAAGACGAATTCCTGCCTAAGCCATACGGCCTGCCTAACCCAGCCTAAGCCATACGGCCACTCCTGAACTAAAATTAATCGGTTAGAAGGTTTTTGCGGTAACACAAGAAAGCCGCACATCCTTGTGTGTATTTCTTGAATGTACAGATATCTTGTGCTACAGAAAAAAAAATTTCAGCCGATTTAATTTGATTCAGGTAAATTTGTGACTAGGCCTCTAATTGGTTGAAAATATTTCACCGTCACAGAGAAATCTATGTATTTTTTATATATTCCTAAATTAAATCTATTGCTTTTTCAGCGAATACCTGTCGTTTTTAGACTCAGCTGAAAAACCTCTTTATTATGGAGTTTTGCCTTTACACAGGCATCCAATTCCCTAGACGTAGTTGTACCATCTTCTGGTACTTTGAGATGTCTGTGATGGTACTTTCTCTTAAATTCACGCTTAACAGTGATTACTGACTTACTTCTTGCAATTGAGAAACACAAAAAGCCTTCTTCTGCTTAGACATCATTTCCACTTCTTTTCAGAATTTTAAATACAGCTGAATCACAACAATTCTGTCACCTAATACAAACTAAACATTTAACGGTCTTTTTTTACAATGACATATTAATTATAATTTACGTTTACACAGCAACTTGTAAACGAGAACTTGAATAAAAGGCTGTTCGTAACTGAAGCTGACCACCGAAATAGTTTTAAAGTCCAGCCGTTTCGACGGACTCTCACTTTACCGATGACCTTAAATCCGATTAGCAGTGTCAGCAGAAACAGGTCCGTCCGAAGTTTAAATCCAAAAAGATATTTGCTAGCTTAAGCTCAGACGTCTGTCTGGTTTTTTGGAAAACGAGTATGTCAGTAAGATACGACGATAAAAACATTGACCTATTAATGTTGGTGGATGTAATATTTAGAAATCGATAAACCATATCGGTATTACGTAAGGAGGAATACTCCTCCTGATCTTTGCATGCTAGGTAAGAGGGTAAAACTCATAGATGCATTTATAGGAGAGGGGGGGGCGTTCGCGAAGTCGGGATGCCCCCGAAATATTTTGAAACATGCGTTACAATATTTTTTAAACTTATTTAATTTGTGCACATCACTAATTTCCTCTAGAATTGATGAAAGGAAGTTTATCCATGAAAAGAGTAAAAACATTTCTTAGCATTAAAAATGGTCACAGGAGGTTGAAAAATTTAGCATTACTGTCAGTGCATAAAGGCATGATTATAAATATAGATAAAGGCTTGAACAAACTGCCTTTTAAAGCTAGAATAATTAATTTACTAACAGTCTAATACACGGATGTTCCAACTCCGGCCCGCCGGAAGGTTTTATCCGGCCTGCGGATAGAATTTTAAGTTGCCGGTCCGAAGCAAATTAAAAGAAATATATATTTATACATTATATATCCATATCCTTTTCTACTTTGCTTGAATATTATATCCCAAATTTATTACCTCACGCCCAGAAGATCAGAGGTATATTTGCTTCTTATATGTGAACAAGTGTTTTCAACTTTCAACCTTAGAAAGAATAATTTCTGAAGTATACTGACAGATGAGCATTTAGCATCGTTTCTTAAAATCAGTACATCTCACTTCAAACCTCAGTATAAGGAACTTTTAAAAATGAAATCATTTTTTGACGCCAACTCAACAATGAAATGCTCGTGCCATAAAATTAAATCTGCATTTTGGTCGGTTTTTCTTAATATCTCCCGAATGAATTGGAATATCGGAACGCGAATGGGCGAAATCACATCCTTGTATCGTTGTTCTATTCTCTAAAAAATAGTCTTTTTGGGAAAGCAAATAAGTATTCAAAAAGAATGAAACATTCAACCACAGACTACACTTCGACATCAGCAACAACAACAAATTTATTTTTTCTTTCAACTCTTTTCGCGTTGCCACAGGCGGGAAAACAAAAACAGCCGAGCTCGCGACAATCGTTTCACGTCTTTTGGTATATTTAGCGCCCTTCTGCGTCTAGCTGTTCGCGAGGAGGCGCACATACATAGATAGTTACAATCAGGTTTTAATACATAAGATTTAAAATGATGGAGCAATATTCTAATCAATTATAATTAAAAAATTTACAGGTCAGATTAAATAAGATTAAACATTAAGAATTATATAGTTCGTGG
>CM063510.1:205000-207500 GCA_032207245.1 Pardosa pseudoannulata | reverse complement strand
CATTTTTATACAGTCGGGTTTTGTTTTTAATTGAAAGGTGGGGGCCAAAAAGCAGAATCTGACGATCAAACATTCTAGCAGTCATTGCAGAATTCAAACTAATGGACTCGCGATTATACCTTTTATTACTTCTGTTGAAAAACGTTAATGGTTCCAATTTTCATATTCTCTTAAAAAAAATAAATAACAAACCATTTTTTCATTTTTTTTTCGAGATTTTAATTAATGTCTTAAACAGAAGTGAGCAAAAGCCGGCCCGCGTGCCGGATCCTGCCTTTTTGCTTACTTTATCCGGCCCGTTGAAAAATCCTGCATACAATTTTTTTAATCTCTTATATGCGATTTTGTTGAAATCAACAGTATCCCCTATATAATAATAGCCTAAGTTATCTGTCCGTCTGTCCTCCAATTTATGAAGCGGTTGGACCTGGAATGGATAGAGGCATCCATTCAAAGCGAATAAAGTTTATCTTCTCCTAAACTATCGATCCGATTCTAAAATAAATTTGTATAAATATGCTTCATATCACAGCAAAAAATACCGTCGTCTTTAAGACGTTCGAAATCCAACCCTTCCTTCCTTTTCGAGAGTTTAATGCCATTATTTCAAGCCCTATTTTCCCCGGTTAAGAGCAGGCGATTAAATTTATCCATTTATCACTTAATAAATACGTAAAAATAACAATTTTTTTCTAGCATTGTGACGTCATTCCTTTAAACATCTCATTAAATCATTTCAAATTTTAAACTATTTTAATATATTTTATCACTGAACTTAGATATGACGTAAATGATTTTCTTTTATATTTGGCTTAAATAATAGATTAGGTTCATACGTGATAATTTTAAATTGAATCATCGATTATTTTTTGTTGCAATGAAACTTTTACCACCGGTATTGACAATAAATTCTTTTCATAATAAGTCTAGGAGTCTATTTCACAGACTCATAAATATCTAACTTTTAATTTATATATATTTGGAGATTAAGAAGTTTGTTCTTTTGTGTGTTTGTTTATTTATACATAACCGCACGGTTTGACTAAATGAATTCAATGTGATTCAAAACTCCATTACAGGATCGGGAGACTCTAGAGGAGTATGACGATGAATAAATTATTGAGAGTGAACCAGATAGTTTTCAGCCAAAAAACAAACCATTTTTTACCTGCCTGATTGGGTACTTAACAGTTCTGGAATATTAAAAATTTTACTAATCCCGTCATATGATGGGCTATATGGTAGTTTGATTAAATAATTTACTAAAAGAAAATTTTCACTCAAAAGAGTTGAGTGTTTTCTACGGTGCTTTGAATACAGAAAATTTCAAACATTTTTGGAACTATGTTCAAAAATACCTAGTTTTATTTGGTTCAACATATTTGTGAAATAACTTTTTCGTTAATGATCTACACGTAAAATAAATATCGATCACAAATTACTGACGAAAAATCTACACTCGGTATTAAGGATTGCTACAAGTGATTTCGATCCAAATTTTGAAGAAATAATGTCAAATGATCATTCCAGATTTCACGTTTCGCATTAACTAAAACTATTCTATTTTAACGCTTGATGTTTGTCTTTTTTTTTTAAATTCTATTTACTATTATATTTACAAAATGTAATACCAATTTAAAAGTGTAATAACTATGATCAAAATAAAATAATTTGTATCGTTAAGATATAAATAAATATAAAAATAAAATCTTTCATTAACTGATTTATTTAATGGCCATTAATTTAATATAAGGGATCGTATTCCTTTAAAAATTAAGTGACATATTTTACTGGGCACAAATTGTTCGCATATATACCTAAGTCAGACAATTTATTATTACTGTTATCTTTTATTAACTGTCAAATTTCTCTGTCCAAATGCTTTAAAATAATACTCATAGTGTTTTTGTCAAAAAAATTTCTTGGGAAAAAACTCCACCCAAAACATTCGCGTGTGAACAGCTTACGCGGTAGGTCTCCGGCCCGGGAGACATTTTGAAAATTTCATCGATTAAAAGTATTTGCCCACCTCTGGTCTTCAATAAGAATCAGGATTAAACTACGGTGTCCACAGGATCTGCAACAGCATGGTTTGTCTTATCTGTCAATGAATCCAGTTTTTTCTAACCCATTCCCAGACGTGAATCATCACTTTTGACAAAACTGGAAATATCTTGCTATCAGAAATGATGAATTCAAGACCTCTAATTATAGTAAATAACTAATACTACGGAAAAAGGGAACAAAAAGAATGCTTTCAAGCTATCTTATCAGAATCATGTTCACCTGCTCCAATTTATCTTATCGCTCGATTGCGCAGACTGACCGCAGCATCTGGTTTTGGAGTGTAACAAAATCCGAATAAATGATTCGGGCATTCTGTGTTCGAATATTTCATCAACTGCTCTTACATAAGCAACACCTCACTCAGCAGTTTACTTTCTACAATGAATGAGATTAAACACAGAGTTCAGTTCGAAATGTACGTTTTATGACAAGA
>CM063510.1:187500-200000 GCA_032207245.1 Pardosa pseudoannulata | reverse complement strand
CAATATGCAATAGTGACTTGTGATTTTCACAAGTGATAAAAGTGTTGCCAAATTCAGTACACTAGAAATTTTAAACTAAATTAATTATCATATTTAACAGTAACTTTAATCGGATGACGAGTGTAGCTCGTCATTGTGCGGTATGGAATGAAAAACTAATGACGAGCTAGACTTGTCATTTTACCGGAAGGGGTTAAAAAGCTTCAGAGTCGGATAAATTAAATATGAGTATTCAATTTTCGTAATATTTTTTCTAATATTGCTTGGGATTCGCATTTATGGAACGGATAGAAAATGCCAACAGGTATGTTATCTGATTTTAACATTTTTATACCAGTATTCTGGATAAACTAGAGATCTTTGATTTCATGGAAAACAGCAAAGGATATCTACAGTATTATTGGGTATGTTCTTAGTAATAATACCCTATGCCTGGCTCTGTGTATATTTACTATTCCAAGTACGTCTGAATATAAGATTTTGGCAATTCTACTGACTGTGTTAATTTTGAGTTTTCAGTACCTGTGCAACAAGGCCTGGAGGTTTTTGTTTCCACCAGTGGACACTACAGTAGAAATTAATACTGAATGACAGTTGCTTTTAGATAAAAAAAACAACTTCTTCGTGATTACATAACCACCAGTACAGAGGAAAATTGGTTCATGGGTTTGATGTGATAAATTCGTCCGGTAAGTTTTCTTTAACAATGACAGCAAATCAGAAATCATGCTGACAGAAAATCCTTTTGGTATCGGGTAGCAATATGCATGTTACAAAGACTTTTAGTTGGTATATATCATTTAATATTGAACGACACTTTATATATAGCTTACAAATGGTAAAGGTTGAAAAAGTCGAAAATTGTGTTAGTTCGAATAACGGTTCTTGCGGATTTGGTCGATCGGTGCCATGTCTTTGGCATAGGGACAAACCCATTTCCAAATGTTACCTAGTCAAGCAAAAAATCTCGAATCGGGCTGTTTCCTGTTTGGAAATTGTTCCTGCTAAAGTCCTACCGCTGATGCGTCATTTCCGTGTCTAAAGGCCCCGAAACACCATGGCCCACTGCAAGCCATGACCACCGTCTGGGGGGGGGGCGGTTAGCTTATCATGGTAGATAGTGACAGATAACATAGCCTTGGCGAACGATGGCTTTCGAGGCGGTTTTTCTCCAAAGATCACAGGCAGCCAGATGCACTACTAAAGTGCGCAGTAAACCCTATGGACGAATCCACGTTCTTGGCTCATTTAGTGGCCCAGCGTGTGGATGCAACCCACGAACCATCGTTGAAGGTCGCCATCAAGAAGTGGTGAACAACTGGCCATAGTGTGGAGGCTACATCAGGTACATGATGTCTGATTCATATTCAAATATTGATGCATATTTAGCAACGAATAACCGCTGGATAATGGGTCCTACGAAATACGACGTTCCATTTTCTCCATAATCAGCGAATTATCGTAGATTACCATTTGATACCTTCTCTACATTGTATCTATTTTCTTTGCATAGTCAAAGATGTTTGTTTTGGAAAGTTCCATTACAATTTACAGTTGTAATACTTTGTTTCGTTACACTCTGTGTATTAAGTTTTAAATTGATATGCATGAAAAATGATAATTTATTCTTTAATTTCCGAGAAAAGTGAGGGCTTAAACACCAATTCGGCATTAAAAGAAAGGTATTCATTTGACACATTTTAAATTATACGGAGTTTTGAGTGGCCAAAACATTATCGGTTTGACATCGGACCAGGGCTCGCTATAAGGACGGCTAACCCGAACATTTATACTGTGAAGACTCCCCTTTGTCCAAGCACGAGTCAAAACAGGTGATCGGATAACACCTGTTTACCAGGACAATAGCGTGGCATCGCAGAGTCTGGGATCTTAACAATCGAATTAAATAGACGATTAAACCCTCTGATGGATCTCGTTAATGAATGCTCGGGAATTCCGGAAAGGGACAGCCAGTGAACTAGAAATCAGCTAAAAAAATCTAACTGTAACTTTAGCTGGAGTTCTCAAGTAACTCGGATCTTAACTGACCCAAAAAACAGTTGGAGGGACCGTAATTGACCCCCCAGGTATAAAAAGCCTACAATTTTGCGACTCAGAGCTTTTCGTCATTTTTTTCGTAGGTGTGTTGACCTCGTGGAGGCTTTCGCGTTTTGTTACCGGAGCCAACTTTCTAGTTCGGGAGATTCGTAAAGTCCGCTCATATAGGGAGCGGCAGAGTATCTGATACCGAACGGAGGATAAGTTGGGTTTGATTGCACCTTGAAAAGCCTCCCCAATTGTACGAGATTACTAAATCTCTTTTTTTTTTTTCTTTCGACCGTGATCGTCGTGAGGAAGTTATACCGGCAACCATCCTTTGCAGTTCTACATGATTTGGGAATTAAAATCCCCTTGTAAACAGCCGTAGTTAATCAAGAATAAAAGTAAATTTCCAATCATATCTTGACTGTGATCCATTCTTCACCTTACCTCTCACTCCAGAATATTGAAGTTGTCACAATACGGAATGGCAAAATTCGGAGGCGGCATTTTAGCTGTGACTGTGAGAAAAATAGTGATGTATTAAATATTAAATTAATCGAAGTGTATACATACCGATTTTTTTCTGTCGCTAAAATTATACAGTCAATGTGAGGTCGCTGCGATCAACGAAAAATGAGCGAGGAAAAGAACGGGTGTTCGAGAGTATGGATTCTGGCGGAACGGAGGAGTTTCTGAAAGAAAAAGAACGGCGTTCCACGATCTGCTTTTGTTGACTACAGCTCGCACAAGTTTTACGTTTTGAACAACTTTTTAAAAAAAAAACTTATATGCATTTAATAGACGTGTTAGCAATATGAGTGTAATGTTAAATAAATCTTTTTAAATTTTATAAAGAAAAAGTAGTGGATCTTGATCAGGATTTCACAGTCCATATTAATGCTGTTTAAGCTAAAAATATTTACAATCTTTGATTTTGAAGAAAAAAACCATAGAAAAGCTGTATGTGTTTAACCCCTTAAGGCACAGTTTTTTTTTTTTTTTTTTTTAAAGACCGGCCAAAAATAATCCCATGTAAATGATAAATATCAATAAAACGATTTTTTTTTCTTTCACATTGTTATTTTCAATTCTCGATTGCATTCGAGTGTGAAAAATTATAGCAACATAGCTCTCGAGTTATCTCGAGTGTGCACAGTTTGTCCAGTTTAGCGCGCTCGAGTTACCTCGAGCACGTTAAGGGGTTGATTAAATAACCCAAAATGCTATATTTAAGTGTTATACACGTTTTATGGGAGAAGGGAAAATCTCAACTTCAATTTTGTGAGATTAAATTCATGATATTTAAAGATTCGACGGATATAGAGGATAGAAAAGTAATTCTTTGTTCGGGTTGTATTCTTTAAAATTCAAGATTTGAGCTACGCTTGTGAGAAGAATACTGATAAGTTAAGCACTGAATTAATCGAAATGTGTACATACCGAATTTTTATCTTTCGCTAAAAATTTAGAGTTTTTATTTATACTGTTTACGTTTAAAAACTAAAATTATTTACAATCCTTAATTCTAAAGAACACATAAACAAGAAAGTGGCATATTAATTAAATAACCAAAAATTCTATATTTAAGTGTTATACACGTTTTATGGGAGGAGGGAAAATCTCAACCTCAATTTTGTGAGATTAAATTCATAATATTTAAAGATTCGACGGATATACAGGATTGAAAAGTGATTCTTTGTTCGGGTTGTATTCTTTAAAATTCGAGGGCAAGATTTGAACTACGATTGTCAGAAAAATACTGATAAGTTGAGCACTAAATTAATCGAAATGTATACATATCGAATTTTTATCTTTCGCTAAAAATTTACAGTTCTTATTTATACTGTTTACGTTTAAAAGCTAAAAATATTTACAGCCCTTAATTCTAAAGAACACATCCATAAAAATGCGGTATGTTAATTAAATATCCAAAAATTCTATATTTAAGTATTATATTCGTTTCACGGGAGAATGGAAAATCTCAGCATCAGTTGTGTGGGATTAAATCCTCTATATAATAATAGCATAAGTTATCTGTCCATCTGCCCTCGAATTTAAAAAGCGGTTGGATCCGGAATGTATAGAGGCATCCATATTGGATTATTGATAGTTAGGGTTAGCAAAATTCAAAGCGAGTCCAAATTTGAATTTGGACTCTTCCCCCTTCCCTCCTTTTCGATTATTTATTGCCATTATTTCAACCCCTATTTTCCTCGGTTAAGAGCAGGCGATTAAATTCATCAATTTATCACATAATAAATAGGTAAAAATAACATTGTTTTCTAGCGCTATGACGTCATTCCTTTAACCATCTCATTTAATCATTTCTTATTTTAAATTATTTAAATATCACCTGCATTAATTTTCAAACGTTTTATCACTGAACTTAGATATCAAGTAAATAATCTTCTTTTATATTTGGCTTAAATAATAGATTAGGTACATATGTGACAATTTTAAATTTAATCATCGATTACTTTTTGTTTCAAGATAATTCTCAGCCAAAAAGCAAACCATTTTTTTTACCTGCCTCATAGAATACTTTACAATTCCAAAAAATTAAAAATTTTACTGATTCCGTCATATGACGGGCTATATGCTAGTTTATAATATTTAAAACCCATCCACCGGCCACCCTCCCCACCTGTTTCCCTTTCAAAACAGTCACCCTTTTCGTAAATTCCAGACGGAACTTACCGTATCATACTAGAGTTGCCAGTTTAAAAGTTGTCAGGCTACTTTTAAATTATTTTCCCTACAAGGTAAAGGAGTTCCGTTACTCAAAATTAGTTTCTTTCATTTATTATCGCTTTGCAATATTTTTTTTTCCTCAAAAGTGTGCGATACGAGTTTACGAGTACGAACGAGAAGGGGTCGACAGGTCCGTTTTCGAACAGGAATTCGCTGTCGAACCCCCGTCGACGCGTCCGTTCAGTGGGTTTTAAACATTCGTTAGGATAGAGGATTGAAAATTGATTCTTTGTCTGTGTTTTTGCTTTTTAATAATTTGCATTTTATAGTTTTTACTTATTTTTTCTTCTATTTTTTATTTGCCATAACTAATCAAATTTCGTAGATTTATATCTATTCACAATTTATCTCTGTTAAAAATATTTTTTATCAGTAGAAGTAGAGGACCGTATTTTACATTCTTTCGGGGATGTCAAAAAGTTTGAACTGGTGCCTGGTGGGGCAAGATGCTTACAGGGTGAAAAGTTATACATATTTTTTTGCGTATTAAGAGACAAGTTATATACTTAACCCATATTGGACCGCTGTCCTATGAACAGGACAGCAAATAAAATTCCATTTAATAATAAAGTTATAAATATTTTCTGAGTGGATTTTATTTTAACACCTTTACAATAGACTCACTGCAGCATAGTAACAAAAAAAAACTGAGAAATCAAATTATATTTTATTGTAAAATTTATTTTCAGCAACCTCTGTAAAATTGTCATTTTTTAATCTTTAATTTTATATTTATTATTATTTTTTTCAAACATTGTGGAGGTTACTTTTAGTTTAAAAACAGAGCTAATAGTGTAGCTGAAAGTTTTTGTTGAAAAATATATTTTACACGTGTATTTTGTAAGTATAAATAAAAGTGCCCTGAAATTAAAACAACGGTTCAATCCCGATTATTTTTCCATGAATTCGATATTGCATTGATAGCGCAATTCTTTTCTTATCTTCAAATGAAAACCAGTTCAAACACCTGTTCACACACCTGGACACAACAAGAGGTAAATAGATGTCTATTCCATTCAGAAAACTGGAGAATTTTTGTAACATAAACTTACTCTCTTACTGCCAGTTCAATAACTGCAAGAGAAAACCAACCACAGTATGCTTAAAATGTAATGTTGGACTTTGTTTTGACTTTTTCCCCAAACTTCATCTATGAATCAGCCTACTGCAATGCAAGTGATATTTGTTAAGTTTTAGTAGTGTATTGGACCGTTGTCCTATTTATAGGACCCCAATTACATAAAAAATTAAAAATAATTTTTCAAAATTTTGGTTTTATATACTTAGTTACACCATATTAATGATATGGATAAAGTTTTAATAACTTACAGAAATATTTAGTTGGTGTGGTACAATATGGGTTAACCCTCTGACTGCTCATCCCGCGATTTCCACGGGCATGTGTTTTTCTACCTTTATTAAAGACCACATCCCGTCTTTTCCCCTTTTAACCAATGGCATAAATTATATACAGTATTAGACGTTTAATTTTGTAATAAATAGAATTGTAGACGAGAACTATATTTATATTAAATAATAAAGTTATGGATATTTGTTATAAATAGAAATTAACTGTAATTCAATTGAAATTTATTAAAAATAAATTTTGTTAAAAATATTTTCTAGAAACAAATGCGTATTTCAATTTTCCAATGTATAATATATATATAATATATATATATATATATATATATATATATATATATATATATATATATATATATATATATATAATATATATATATATATATATATATATGTATGTATGAATATGTATATATATATGTATGTATGTATATATATGTATGTATATATATATAATATAATATATATATATATATGTGTGTATGTGTGTATATGTATGTATGTATATATGTATATATATATATATATATATATATATGTATATATATATGTATATATATATGTATATGTATATATATATATGTATATATATATATGTATATATATGCATATATATATGTATATATATATATATATATATATATATATATATATATATATATATATATATATATATGTGTGTATGTTTAAAATATGCAACAAAAAAATAAGCAATTTTTGAAGAGATATCGGTTTACAAATTAAGCAGTCAGAGGGTTAAAGTAATCGACCACGTTCGTAGCCAAAATTTTTAAATAAGGTTTTCATGGAAATATTTTTCTAGTTACTGCAGTAATAGGTTATAAAACAGAAAAATATGAAAATAAACATGAATCCCCTATATAATAATAGCCTAAGTTGTCTGTCCGTGAATTAATGAAGCGGTTGGACCTGGAATGGATACAGAATCCATATTGGATTTTTTATGACTTAGATTTAGCGAAATTTACAGCGAGTTCAAACTATACCCCATCATCACTTTTTGAACATCTAATGGTATTATTTCAAGCCTTATTTTCCCCTCTTAAGAGGAGATTAAATTTATCATTTTGGATATCATTCATATATACCACTAAATAATTACCGTAAATATTAAAGCCTCTGCTGTCCATTCTATCACGCACGCGACCCTCATATACTCTAATTAGTTTATACATCCTGTGTAGGCATGGCAAGCTCAGTAGAGTGTCTGCCCATTTGGTTGTAATTCTTCTAGGCTTGACGGTTTTTGTCCCCGACGCAGCCATATTTTTCTAAATGTCTAATTAATTTAATATTTTCTGCTTTTAAAAAAATTCTTATTCCTAGGGTTGTTTTATTATTTTTAAAAATAAATTTTTACTATTTTTTAAACTTTTTTATGATTTTTATTATTTTATTTTATTAGGCATGCTCGGTGGAGTGTCTGCCTATTTGATTTTCGTACTTCTCGGGTTAACGGCTCTGTCCCCGACGCTGCTAAATTTTTCTAAATGTCTAGTTAATTTAATATATTCCGCTTTTATTTAAAAATAATAATAAATTCTTATTCCTAAAGTTGTTTTATTATTTCTAAAATAAATTTTTACTATTTTTCAACTTTTTATGATTTTTATTGTTTTTATTATATTAAATTCACGTATTTTGTACAGATGTCCCTGGCCCCACATAAACATTTCATGTTTTCTATCCTTAAACTCTCTTCTCATCTATTTTTATCTATTTTTTATTTTTATTTACAATTTTTAAGTAGGGATTTCTAAGGTAAAAAGACTAGGAATAATCCTTAAGCACATTTGAACACGTGATAAAAAATGCCCATGTTTCAAGAGAACGCGTTTATTATTGGCTAAAGGAGTACAGACAGAGGCTGAAATAAGTGTATAGCTTGTCTAGAAATCAGAATTACCGCGCAAACTCCAAGGTAATTTATGAACAGAAGTTATTAAATTAATATTAAAATATGCAAATAAAGAATTTTAATTATATATATATATATATATATATATATATATATATATATATATATATATCCCCTATATAATAATAGCCTAAGTTGTCTGTCCTCGAATTTATGAAGCGGTTGTATGGAATCCATATTGGATTTTTTATGACTTAGGGTTAGCAAAATTCACAGCAAGTTCGAAATCCACCTCATCACCACATTTTGAACATTTAATGGTATTATTTCAAGCCTTATTCTCCCCTGTTAAGAGCAGGAGATTAAATTTATCATTTTGGATATCATTCATATATACCACCAAATAATCACTGTCAATAATAAAGCCTCTGCTGTCCATTTCTATCACGTACACAACCCTCATATACCCTATTTAGTTTCTTCCCCATATGTAGGCATGGCATGCTCAGTAGAGGGTCTGCCCATCTGGTTGTCATTCTTCTCGGCTTGACGGTTTTGTCCTCGACACTGCCAAATTTTTCTAAATGTCTAATTAATTTAATATTTTCTGCTTATTTTTAAAAGAAAAACTTATTCCTAAAGTTGTTTTATTATTTTTAAAATAAATTTTTACTATTTTTCAACTTTTTATGATTTTATTGTTTTTATTATATTAAATTCACGTATTTTGTACGTCTATTTTTATGTGTCCTTTCACCTTTTAGCTGTTAATTTTTCTGCTCGCCTTCATTTCTGTGTTTATTGAAAGAAATCTCTCGATTAGAGGGCTCGGCCCATGCAATCCAGGCCCATGCCTACCGGGGTGATAGTTTCATTCCTTTACTTTCATTAATTACTAAGGGAAAAAAACTGAAGAAAACGATAATTTCGATGTAGCTAAGAAAACTTTGAATTATCTTTCTAAATGAATTCTATGTGATTCTAAACTGCATGCACAGTATCGAGAGACTTTAGAAGAGTATGAAGATAAACAAATTATTGAGCCTGTACCTGATAATTTACAGCCAAAAAAAAAAATCATTTTTTTAACCTGCCTCATACTATTTTACAATTCTAGAAAATGAAAAATTTACTGATTCCGTCATATGACGGGATATATGCTATAGTCCATGTAAAATCTATTGGCGCTTCAAGGTCACACTTTCTCGTTTCCCCAGTCATCGGTTACTATGGTAGCAACCAAGAAGCCTGTGCATTCACCCTTAATTTGTCCCCAGCACTTCAGTTGAATTTGATTCCATACGTTCAGACGACTTGCTTTTTTATTATAAGTCAAAATTTTCAGTTGTGCATAAATGCGTTAACTATTTACATAAAGAAAAGTTTAACAATATGTATAAAAATGGTTATAATAAATTCACAGATGTTTTTGTAAAATACAAAAATTCATTCCTTTAATTTAGAATTCTTACTAAAACATTACGAATCTCTACCTTCTAAAGAAATTTTCACTTTCTAAAAATGTGTCAACAGACCATAAATCTTTAAATACATAATAAAATTTTACAAAATATTGTTATTGCATTAAGACCTCTTTCAATTCTTGTAAAATCATAAAATAATTAATACAGTAAAATTTTGGAATAGAAACTTTACTATAGTCCACATAACTTCATAATATACTTATTAACATACAACTTAAATTTAAGGAATTCCAGAACTACATTCTCTTAAATAAATTATTAAGAAATACTTTTGATATTTAAATTAAAAGAATCATACAAATATAAAGAAAAATAGTGAGAAATTATAACTAATTACTCATTAAAATTAGCGAAATATTCAATCATCTTAATGATATTATTTCTGTAAATAATGCAGCTGTGTCTGCAAAAGATAAAAAGATTTGCTTTTTCAGTAGAATTTTTTAAGTCTTACGGATTAGAATATAACATACAATTTTTGAATTGTAATTTTATGAAATGGGATTATATCTTAAATTTATGAACTTTTTTAAGTTCATAGGTCTGAACAGTTAACAGGTCTGAAATTACTCATAAAATTTTGTGTAAAGTATTAAGTATTCTTCAAAGTGTAGTCTAAATAAACATACTTTCATCATGCACGGAGAGCCCACACGATGCATGACACCCCTTAACACAGTGGGAAAAAAAGAGTAAAGTCATTCCCCAACTGTCGTTACCATAGTTACAGTTCGTCATCGGGGAAAAATCAGTGACCTTGAAGTGCCTATTGAGTTTACACAGAGTATAGTACATATATATTGTGTTAAAAATTGACAAAAATAGAAAAAAAACAAGCATTTATTTTTTTACTTTACGCCAACACTTCTAACTAAAAAAAAATGCGCAAAACATATCACTTTTACTCGAATAAATCAAGACATATATCCATACTTGTATAGATTGAACTTCCAGAATGAAAATATTCTTAAGTATAAATGAGTTATGTCCAATCAAATAATTTAGAGCAAAAATTCAAGAAAAAAATAATAAAGTTTCTAACATAAATGCCTATAACTCATCTCAAAATGAATATATTTAAAATCCTGAGGTTCAATGGATACATAACATCATTAAAAACATACAGTTAAATTCTAATTAAATTCTAAAAATTATTTTAGCAGTTTTATGACTTTTGAGGTGTAGTAGTGTAGCAAAAATCACAGTTTTTCAGAAATTCAATTTAACACTA
Source organism: Pardosa pseudoannulata (assembly GCA_032207245.1). Taxonomy (NCBI): domain Eukaryota; kingdom Metazoa; phylum Arthropoda; class Arachnida; order Araneae; family Lycosidae; genus Pardosa; species Pardosa pseudoannulata. The sequence continues at coordinate 189,247 of CM063510.1, read as the reverse complement.
GAATTACGGTGGTCTTTGTATACCTAGAATTACGGCGGGTGTCATTTTGACCCCTTGATAAGATATCTGCATATTTCTCTATATGATATAATATATTTGTGAAAAATAAATTAAACTAACGCAAATTATGACAACGACAGTTTGTTTTTAAAAATATACAGACTTTGCAGGTATGTAGGATCAATTAAACGATTTACTACGTTCTCTCCTAAACTTTGATCACTTGGTCTCATTTCATATTTCCTAAATAGGGAAATCCGTTTAATAAGTATTTTTTCCTAACATCTACTTCTAGCCAAAATTGTATTCCGAATTTATCGAGCTTGTTAGGCATATACTGCAAAAAACGGTATCTTGTTTTTGTAGGGAATAACTGTTCATCAAACGTAATACTTTCATTAGGTTTGTAGCAAAGCTTACAGCTTTCTATAAAAGTATTCCATACCTCGGATATTAGTGTAAATTTATCACACTGCAAACGTGAAGACTTTGTTAGTTTATTTTCAAAAAGAAGAAATTTCATAACTTCCGGAAACCTATCTCTACTCATAGTTTCATGAAAAAACTTTGGTCCCCAAGTCTTGGACCACAAACTGAGAATTGGTAAGTCCTTGGCGGCTAATGCCCCCTTACGTACAATGAATGCTTCCATTTCTGCTAATAAAATAGTGAAAGAGTCATTATGAAGTTTACACTTGTCTTCAACATCAGTGTATAGCCTGCCGTATTTCTATAATCATTTGTTAGGGCTAAAATAAAAATACGATTTTCTTGAAATTTTTACTGTTTCGTAAATAACAATGATTTAGGAAAAGTCAAGAAAGGATTAAGATATTTGCAAAAAAATAGAAGCGCTGTCAGAGAAAAAAGTTCGCTAGGTGTCAAAATGACCCCTTCCGTAATTCTAGTGTTAAAGATTTTATTGGATAAATACATTAAGTGTTTTATAATTTGATAAACATTCAAAAATATGGATATTTATTTATTTATTTAGAAGCTATAATAAGCTAGTTACGACGTTTTTCATGCTAATATCAAACTCTTTAACTGCTCACTTCCGGATCTTTTCGACACTTCCGTGATGATTAAACAGTTATCATGACTTCTAATGACTCTAGAAACAAGCTGAAAACTGTTTTCGAAAGCTAAAAGACTGATCTTTAAACGAATAAAATTGTTTTCGATATTTTTCAAGAAAATCGCTGTATGGAAGTGGGCGGTTACCTTAAAACAGTTTATATAAGTAAGTTAACCATTTTATACTTGTGTTCTCGAAACATAACCTTTAAAGATGGACACCTACAGCAGTATTCAACAAGTATTTTTTCTCCCTAAAAAACTGTTTTAGTTTTTAAGGTTTATATCTATGAGAAATTTATCTCTATTAATAATATTTTTTATCGTAAGCAGGCAGTATTTACATTTTTATATCAGTAAAATGTTAGAGAGTCCTTAGGGTCAAAGATCCACAGGTCAAAAGTTTGCAACCACTGGCCTAATGGACCTCCAAACACTACAGTTGTTTCCCTGCTCGTCCATACCATTCACATATAATCCATCAAAGTAACCAGTCACTAGATCGTCACACTTGACGGAAGTGCACTGTCTGAACAGGTGGACAAAATGGACTAGTTACAAACTGTCGTTTATTTTGTACATCCTGATAATTTCATGCCACTTTCTGCACATTGTTGTGCTGTGCTCCTGCAATGAATGGAGTAACAGAGTGGATTTTCAAACCATCTGA